>PVJX010004775.1:0-91132 GCA_004027295.1 Dolichotis patagonum
GTGTAAAAATACTACATTAAAAGATACACTTTTGTTTGGATAATGTAAGTCTGTCGGATGCTTAGCCCAACTGTAGGACCTGGGAAGCCCAAAAAGTTACCTCCCCGGAGCAGCTCCGCCCCGGCTCTACCCCTCCAGGACTCGGCTTCCCTGACCTTTACTCTGACGCCACTGTTTCTGTTGAGGTCACCAATTTCCATATTGCTAAATTCAGTGGTCACGTCCTGGTCCTTTCCGTGCCCTCAATGGCATCTGAAGCAGCCAGACTGATTCTTTCATCCTTGACCTCTGGGATGCCATTCTCCATTTTCTCTACTCCAGCTCCCTTTCTTCAGTGTTTTTTCTACACTGTGCTGTTTTCCTGAACCCCTGGGGCTTTGCTCTCAGACCTCATCTATCCTATTCCCTCCTAGCCAGTCCTAAACTGGGAGAATAAATTTCTGCATTTTATTTTGTTTTCAAACAGGATCTTGCTATGTAGCCCAGGCGGGGGTCCTGCCTCAGCCTCCTGAGTGCTCGTATTAGAGTTGGGCACCGCTGCGACCTCCTATGTGCATAGCGCCATCTTCACATGTGGCATAGTTGATATCATTCCCACACAGCCTTTCAAGGCTTCCATCTCATTCAAAATAAAATCGGAATGTACGAAAACCTTCAGGAAGCGTCAGAATGATCAGCGAGGTGAGGGAGCCCAATGGCACAGCGCTCTGAGGTTTTTAAAAGAGGCCAATTGTGGCAGCCAAAGCTTTAAGCTGCCCTTTTAGACCTCAGGGTGTGGGAGGTTACAGACACCTTTAGAAACTTCGGGTAGGCTGATTCATAAGACTTGCAGAAAAATAATTTTGTAGCGGCTTCATGAAAGGACAACAACCATCCAAAAAGATTTTAGACCGAAAGATGGAAGTGACACTGCTTGTTCTGACCAATAAATCTGTGAGCGCAACCAGGGCTGGGCTAATTTCTAGAGCTCACACTCACCTGCACACGTGCCCAAGCAAGATGACTTGATCGCAATATTGTATAAATCTCTTAAAGTACGAATATGTAGACTTTATTAACTCTCAGTTTGAAACTTGTGGAGAAGGCAGGCACTACTTCTCTGTCTTTAATAATTAGAAATGTTTAGAGATAAGCATGGTATTTAAATCTTGGGGATGTGTAAAATTGTATTTATTCTACAGCATTTGTAGACAAGGCATTAAGAGTACTTTAAAGTGTTTGTCTACTACATTAATTGTAATTATACTCCACTGGACTCACGATGTTTTGAAATGCTTTATAAATGACCTCAAGATCTTTTTATTAATCATGATTCAAATGCTGAGTTTCTGGTGCTGCATAGCAGCAGCTTTGCCTAAGAGCACCCTCTTCTGTTTCAAACGTGTACTGCAGTTACTGAGCTTCCTAGGAATTCTGCTTAGGACAAAAGGAAAATGTCAGTGCACACAATCATATTATTAATATAACCTTCAGAGGTTTGGAGGGCTGTGCTGGTGCAGATATATGTACATGGAAGAGAAGTAGCAGACCACAGAGTAGAATTATTTGCATTTCTTCCCCAGGAATCCTTGATCTTTTCAAATACAGGGTAATTACACTAATCTCTTTTCTTTTTCTCGTGTGATTTTTTTTGAGACAGGTCTCACTATGTAGTTCAGGCTATCTTTGAACCCACTATGTAACCAAGACTAGCCTCGAACTTACAGTAATCCTCCTGCTCTAGCCTCCTAAACGTTGGAATTACAGGAGTGCACCACCGTGCCAGCCTCCTTACACGATTTTAAAGGGACAGCTTTCATCTATGGTACTTTTCGGAGCTCAGCTATTTGCTTGCTAACCAAAAGCTGTCTTGCTTTGAAGTGTAATTATTCTCAAATGTCTATTTTGATGTCACTTTGAAGTAGGAATTTATTAATACACCTTAAAAAAGAAAAAGCTTCGTTTCATGCAACCCAGGGGAATCTGCAGGTAGTGAGGTTGAATCCCGTGAAACTGCAATCAAGACTGATAAATATTGGCAACTGCCAATACTTCACCAATATACATAGCCCTATGCTTTAGGGTGCTGGATAAGGGTACAAAAGGTCCTTGGAATGGAGTAGCTGCAGGGACTAGAGAGGACCTAGGAGAGGTGACAAAGAAGTCACCACAGTGTCCACACAAAGTAGGTGGGCAGCCTGGTGGAGTTACATTACAACTGCAGATAGAGGTGCAGTCACTGAAGACCAGACCTCAAGACTACACCTCCATACTTTCTCTAGGGATAAACAGCAACACTTGATATTCTAAGTAGGCACCAATCACCTGGGCAGGGGACCAGGACCTTGACCCATCCCTTCTGGGTCCTTTCCATGCACAATTGCTACAGACTTGCTTTCCTATTGGATCAATATTACCTAAGCAACTATACTTGTAATCTTATTGGGTGATCACAGTTGTGTCCTACCTTATACCTGCTTCCGGATTCCATATCTACCTCATGATTTTGCTCTATAAAATTTCCTTTGAGAAGTGGGCTTCTGGGCAACCCACTTTCCAGGTCCCCTTCTGTCTCTCTTAGGCAGAAGGTGTCTTTCCCTCAATAAGTATCTCCTATTGTTAACCTCCATTGTTCCTTAGAGTTCATTTTTTTATTTTGGGGAACATGAATTTGGTGTATCAGACATCTAGCAGATTGGGAGTTGTATTTCCCTTGTATTATTTGGAAGTCCTATATCATTTCTATTGTTTCTAAAAAACCAGAGCCATACCTCAGCGTTATGGTTTGTGACTACATGTTCCCCAAAGCTTCATGTGGTCATAGGGTTTTTCCAGAGGTGGCTGAATCCAGGTTATGTTATTGATTCAAAGTGCAACACTGGGAATAAGGTGCTGGGATTAAGGGTGGGTAATAGCTGGTTCGGTTCACTGATTGGACTGGCACAGTCCTAGTCCCAGTAGACTGGATACAATACAAGGTTCAGAAAGAGGCTTGTCTCTGTTCCCCTTGTTGTTTGTTTTCACTGTCTTCTGCCACCATGAACGGTTGCTCCCCTGCCATGTGCCAGCTTGGGAGACAGCCAATCATGAACTGAAACTTCTACAAACTGTGAGCTAAATAACCCTTTCCTGCCTTAACTTTAGGTGTGGGGTATTTCATCTCAGCAACAGTAACTATGATATTGAGTAAGGCCAGCAACAGCTAAAATAGTTGTGACTGGGCCTCTACGAAGGACTGATGCAGTTTTGGAACATTAATGTTAATAGCTAAACAGAAGTTTAATTTCAACAAATGTCTGTTTCTTGCACAATCGAGGGTGGAGAAGTGGGTTTTGTAGGTTGGGTTTTAGCAATATTGATTCACCACACCTACTCAGCCTGCCCACCCACACCCACCCCACCTCTCACATCTTGTCTGAAACAGTGCTATGGTTTGTGTTCAGATGGCCCCCCCCAAACCTCAAGCAATCATGCAGGCAGCTGAATCTAGCATTTGTGATTCGTTCATTGTCTAGCGCTGGGATGGGTGGTGTGAGTGCTGCACCTGTGCAGGGGCGGGGAGTCAGCACACAGTGTAAGGGTGGGAAGGAGGCTTGCTTTCCCTCTCTTTTGCCCTTTCACTCTTGCTGTTTGCTGCTTCCATGAACAGTTGCCCCTCAGACACGCCACCCTGCCTTGGAGCCAGCTAAGTATGGACTGAAACCTCCAAAAAACTGTACGCTAAATAAATCATTCCTTGCTTTACTTTGGGCATCAGTTATCTTGTCTCAACAAGAGAAAAGTAACCAAGACAAACAGTCTCCACAGTTGTGTGAAATATTTTTCTAAACTTTAAAAACTTTGTTTTTAAATGCATATGATTTCTGTAGTACCCCTATTCAAGTTGTCAAAGTCACACAGCTCCATCCTATGAACAAAATTTGCCCTAATTGACAGGAAACCTGGTGAAAGACTTTGGAGCTCAAGTTCTGCCTGTTTCATTCATCCAGAACGTCAACACCTCTCATCATTTGTTAATTATTTTATAAACCTGTAAATTACAAAACAATGGTATTTGTGCTGATGATTCTTATCTACAGAAATGCAAACTGTGTTGGATAGGAGGAATTATGGACTACTACTTTGTGACTGATTATACCCGTCTTTGCACCTATTTAAAAATTCATGTCAAACCTCCTTACTTCCTATAGATACCTCTGCTCTTATTGTTTGTTTTGTTTTTGTTTTTGTTTTTTTTGTACCGGGGATCGAACTCACGACCTTGCGCTTGCAAGGCAGCACTTATGCCACTGAGCTAAATCCCCGGCCCTGATGCCTCTGCTCTTAGAATTTCTCCCTGAAGCCACTGTACATCTTACCAGTTTCCTCATTAGTTAATGAGTTAAATAAAGTCTTATGCACATAGTCATTTTGTATCTTTCAGTCAGGATTATAGGATCTTTAAAGAATCATCCTTTATAATATCATCAATTAGAGTTGGATGGTGTTATTTTTCCAGGATATGCCAAGATGCCATGTTCAGTGACTCCTTAATAGTGAAATTGTGTACATATGCCTGACAGAGTCAATTGTTGAAGGTTATTGAAATTGATTTCACACCTTTAAAAAATAGCCCCAAGCCTTGCAAAAGATATAAGTCCATAGCACAGCAAGAATTATTTGAAATACATCTTTAATTTTAGAAAAATCAATATGCAATCTACGAAATACTTTGTTACATGGTTAGTAAGGTTCAATCTATTTTATACTCATATTGATAGGACATAAAATCATATTTTGAGTAAAACATTATAATAGTCATATTAATGTAGAACCTCTAACTGAATTTATAAGAAAAGGCATAGTTCCAGAATGACGGGAACTCAAATCCAAAACTATCTAAAAAATACACCAAGTCAAGAGTTCCAGGCTTTATTTGGTGGAAAATACCTTTTTTATACCTTTCTTAATGGATAAACTATTGTGATTCTGACAGAATAAAGAATGTTCTTAAATTCAGACCTGCACAATTGATTATGTAATGATGGAGCCCTGCGTGCATTTACAGTTAATAAGATTGCAGGAAGGTGACCAGCCCAGCATGATTAGTGCAGAGTGACTTGTCACAAACCATCATCTCCTTGAAAGGCTGCCACAGTGTCCATCAAACAACTGACTCCAAAACTGTCCAGTCCATCACGTGGCCTACATTACAACACTAGAAAAGGAGCAGTTTGGCTCCCCGCCTCTTCCCTTAAAAGCAGGGGTTTTGTGAAGATCTCTATTTACTTTCTGCCAAAGGAGATTCTACTTCTTAATTTGTAAGTTTAAGTGAATTCTACCTGACTTCTCACTTAGAGAGCTCCAGTCACACTTGACCTTCCTGCCATATCTAAGGTCAGAAAAATTGTATTAAAAAGCTTCTCATTCCCACACAGAATGCTAATTTAACACTAAGTAATGAATATTTAAGGTCCTAATAAATGTGCAAATTGACAATTATGCTGTAGCACCCTGCTATTAATGCTATCAACCTTTGCATTGTGGATGAAACTCAATTTGGGCTTTCATCAGTCTTTAGTTACTGTTTCCAACACTGGATTTTGAGATGTTCCTGAAAGCTGGGAGGCCTGTAACTAACTCCAGAAGTGAGGTACCATAGACACTAGTCAGCCTGTGAACCACGAGGGGTGAATAACTGAACACTTTGCTGAATTTATTTGAAGGCGTAAATATTTATTGAGTTCTTTATGGGAAGGATGCCAGAGAGCACACTTAGAAGGGAATGGCAGCAATTACCTAGCTAACTTCCCTGGGACTGTAGTACACGTCAGACCTGGCCCATCCGTCTCTTCCTGAGCAGACGGAAGCTATGCCAGAGTGCGCCCTTGCTGGGTGATAAGGAAAGATGGCAGGCTTTTTAAACATTACACACACACAGACATGCACACACACCCACACGTGTGCATGCACGCGCGTATTTGCCCTCCTATACGCCAACAGTGAGTCGTCAGCATGTACTATGAACAGTGCCTCTAGTGATGTTAAAAAAAGAGCAACATCAACTCATTGTGACCGTGACTTTTGCAATATGTGCCTTCATAGTAAGAAAAAATAAAAAGCAATAACATCTGTTGATTGATACAGATCTTCATACGTGTTTGTTTTAATCTGTTACTTGAACAGATTAAAATGAATGCAATACAATATTAAATAAAACATAGGAGATAAATTCTGTAGGCCAACAAATAAATGTTATTTGGAAGAACATTATATCAGTTTTGACTCAAAACAAATCTGGCAAATAGAGAAAAATGCCTCCTAATCACATTTAAGACTCAACATACATTGAAAGTGTGTTAATACCTCCTGGAAGAATTTGTTTTTTCCAGCTGAAAAATACCTAGAATATAGATTTCATACATTTTAAAATTCTGAATTGTCACTGTAGATATTAAAAGAAAATTATAAGCAGAATTATAACTGCTAATGTTGGTTTTTTCACTAGAAACTAACCTACTACAGTCATCTCCTGCTTTGAGGAAATATTTCCTCTTAGAAATATAGGCAAAATAGTCTCGAGTCTTTTACTTTAGGCATCTTTTAAAGAAAAATACTCAAAATTAAGCAGGATTAGCATAAAATAGCATGATAGTAGCATCAGCATAACATAATCATACTATGATTTTACTTCTACTCCAGAGAAGCTTGTGTAATTACAAATAATACTTTATCAAAATATATTCTTAGAGTATACTTTTAGAAAACAGTATTCATGAGCTTTAAAAATCCACTTTTAATGTACATAAATATTCTAACTAGCACCCAAGTGCTCTTATCCCATTTTGAAAGGGTACTCGCCAACCAAAAGGCAGTATCTCTTAGTGACCTGTACTAAAATTTGTCTATCGACAGAAATAGCTCCTTTGTCACACGCTCCAGGATATAAAGACACTTCAAAAATGATAAGCCAGGAGGGGAAAGACAGGTGCCAAATACAACCAAGGATTATTTACCAATGTGGCCAGAGGCCAGGAACAGAAATAATGCAAAACCACAGATAATTCCAAATCTGCATTTCGGTCTGTGGTTTGTTTCAGTATCGCTCTCTACCTAACCATGTTTCAGGAAGGAGGACGACGGGACATTACTTACTGTGGTTCAGGTCCCCTTTGTGCTCTTCCCTCTGGTACAGGACGAAGAGGAGGGATGGTGGGATATGGTGCTCAGATAATAAAACCAATCAGCCACTGAGTAATCAAAATTCAAAAACCCTTCAGACACACCAGCTACCAGGTCACGCACACATCGGGTAACAGTGCTGTGAGTTTCAACAGAAAGTAAAACATCACACAGATTACAGATTCATTTTAGATCAAAGCCACAGGGCAAAAACGTATCGAAAGTATGAGAGATAGATGGTTTAGTTTTAGTCTAAAATTTTCTAAACACAGCCTTTGGACCTGTCCTAAGCCCACCACTCAGAAGTCATCACCACCGTCTCACAGTGGCCCAGTTCTGCCCTTCGTGCGGTTTCCGTGCATTGCATATTCAACAGACGGCTATCAGCATCTCTGCTGGCTGTGCCTACTGCGTGACGCAGCTGCCGGCTCTATCGGCATCTTCTCCGTCAATTTTAATCCACTTCTTCTCTATTTCAACCTGTTACGAGAAGCAAAACAGCATTAGCAGATGGGATGCAGCCCTAACCCCACCTATGCCCTCTCCACACACCGGCCAGGGCCCACGGTCCGGCTCCCTGCGGCCGCCCCCTCCCACGCGGCTGGGCAGAGCTCTCTGGAGTGACTGAGCCCCAGTTCCTCTGCCAGGGGCCACATCTAAAATGCACCAAGTCAAACATAGTTTTTGTCATAATTTTTATCATAAAAAGCTTCTAAAATATGCATTCATTTTAATTTCGTATATAAATTACATACTTTTTGAGAAAAAATCTGCAGATCTGGTTACGCATGAGATTAGTTATTCCTCCACCCCCATGATATATCCAGCCACTGGGCCACCTGAGAGTTATAACATACCCAAAATTATCTAACTAAAACAAACTAGTTTGCAAACTAGTAGCCCAGTTACTCTGCCAGGTATCACTTTTATCTCAGGTCAAGTGACATTTCACGGGGACCCTCCTGGACATGCCACCTACTCACTGTTGGTTTGTTTCCCCCACTCAAAGCTCAGTAAGGACAGGGGCCTCGGTTCCTCTCACAGCCTGTGCATCTCCAGTGGCCCCTGCTACCACGACACTGCACAGCCAACACTGTCACGTGGAAGGTGGCATTCAAACGGCCACAGGTGCCGGTCACTAGCAAAAACTAGCTAAAAGCTGCTTTCTTATGTTATTTGGAGCCTCATACTGAAACCATCCAAACCTGGCATAGCCCATGACAAGACACTGGGCACAAAGGGAGCCTCCCTGCCCTGAGGCACGCGCCAGTCCTGTGTCACACTCACGGCCCTAGTGCCGCAGGTCAGGAGCCCAGCAAGCAGCACTGGGCTGCAGATTCATGTGCAGACAATTAGTGGGGGCGGGGTCCTTTCCTGTCCACACCCGGGCCTAGAACAGGCACAGGAGACGTGGGCTGCAGTGCAGCATCTTAACGGCAGCTGCCAGTCCCCAAGAGGTGGACCCCACTGTGGTCCCACAGAGTGAATCCCAGCTGGTGCACCTGCCCATCACCGGACTCAGGCTGACTCAACAAGGGGTGTGACCTTGGGAAAAGTGGATCTCTCCAGCCAGCGCAATCCCCACTGCAGAGTCCTGTGAGGACGGCAGGCCTAGGGCAGCATCTCCCCATCATCAATTTCACCAGCAGGGAAAATTCACAGGACCCCAACATACATACTTCTAAACAGATGGTCCAAAACAACCCGGACTCATATTATGACATCTCAGGGCCACCAGCGGGTGGATTCTCAAAGCAAGACATAAATGGGAAATCAGAAAGGCATTACTCACAGCTGAGATCCCAACATGTAGATTCTGAAATGCTGTCAGAAAGTATAAAGGCTGTTCACATGCAAGACAAGAAGAACACACGGCCAGGTAAGGCGGTGCACACCTGTAATCCCAGCTACTCAGGAGGCTGAGGCAGAAGGACCCTAACATAAACTTTTCACTACCTGTTATGCACTCTTCAATCTCTATGACTTGTAAATTACATCTTCTGATTTTAAAAATATTTCAACAAAGCCAGCAACAGATATCACCAGCAACGTTTCAAGATATGGGAAATATGTGGCAAAATCTTCCATGTATCTACTAGTGGTGACCATAGAAAAGTAAGTTCAAAAACAGCGCATGGCACTCGGATTCATCTGGTGCAGAAGAACTGATCGTGAACATTTAAAACTCAAGTAATAGAGTGACTCAGTGTTTCCCAAAACGTGCTCCAAAGAACAGTGCTCTGCAAGACACTGACGTGTGTTTGACAGACACACACCACCAGACAAGACTCCACAGGCAACAAGTTGGGAGAAACCACATTAAGTTTAACAAGTTTATTTATTTATTGCTGGATTTCATAGTCTTTGTTTAACATTAATTTACTGTGTGGTATCTCCCAACTTATGTTTTCCTTGGGTTATTATGTAAGACACAACACATTTTGGGGAAATAATATTCTCTCTCTCTCCTCTTTCTCTCTTTCTCTCTCTCACTCCTCTCTCTGTTTGAGACAAGGTCTCCCTATATAGTTCTGGCTGTCCTTGAACTCACTGAGATACTCCTGCCTCAGCCTCCCAAGTGCTGGGATTACAGGCATGGGTTTGGCAAGAGAAATTCTATTCTAGCATGATAATTTTCATTATCAATATGCTTCTAAGATACAAATACATTTTTAATGTCCTCTTTTCCATTGAAAGCTGTATTACAAGTTTTCCTCAACACAGACTGTCAAGTTTCCACAGCTGCGTTCAAGACAGCAAAGCAAATACTTAAAGCCAAATCCGGGCCCCCTCTGGAAGTCCCAGCTTGAACTGAGGGACTTGGGGCTGTACCTGGAGGTTGTAGCAAGCTCGCTGATGAATGTTCTTTTGTGGCTGCATGTCACTTTCCACCCCCAGAGACCGGACTTCCGTCCATGAGGCACACGTGTCTGCCATGGAAAACTGAACAGTGGCGAATGGGTACCAATCCAGGGGAATCTCCTGGTCAGATCCAAGCTCCAGTTTGTATGACAAGCAGTGGGGATGATCAGGACCTTAAGGAAACAAAACAGAACTATTCCAGTGGCCACTGGACGTTTCTGTTGAACATAAAAGGCATGTTGAACATGTTACAGCTGTACAAACTCCATATTAAAAACACACTATCAAAATTCACAATCATGCACAAAGCAAGGAGAGTTCCAAATGCATGTAAGTAGCTCTAAAGCAAGTGTCACTTTATTACAATACATCTGTACACATAAACTAAAGCTGTTTTCAATTATAAGTATTACTGTTTGCTCTAATTAAAAGGCTACTATTTCTATGAAACATAATTATTTGGCCACAATGTGTTTCAGGTATGGAAACCTCTTTCTCTTTAAGTAGACTGAAGCAGCTCTTCCAATAAGTCTGCATTTATTCGTTTTCTTACCCCGTGCTTGTAGATCATGCAAGGGTAAATTTTGGCTCAAATTTGGTCATATTATTTAAAGAATTTAAAAGTAAAACTTAGAATATTATTGAGTGCAGAAAACATTCCAAGTTAAGAATTTTGTTTTTCAGTGAAACAGATTTTTTACTATTGAAATTCTCATGCTCCTGAAAAGCTTTGACTGGACCAGCTAGATTAGAGGGAGGCGTATTGGCCTTCAATGTCCCAATCTAATATCTGTTCTCACACAGTGGAGCATCAGCACTGGGCCGGGCCAGCCCTTGTGCCACACTCAAGTGTTATGGCTCGTGTCCAGATAGCCCCAAAGCCTCGTGAGGACACAGGTGTAACTTTTCAGAGGCGACTGGACCTAGGGCATGTGACGCTGGGGTTGTGTGTGTGGCACTGGCATTAAGGTGTGTGACAACTAAATGAGTCCACTGATTTGCTCAGCAAAGTTCGGGGCATGGATAATGGGAAGCCCCCCCCCCCGTAGTCCGGGAGGGATAAAACGGAGAGGCAGGCTCCTGCTGCTGCCTGCCTCTCTGCTCTCTCCCGCCTGCTTTGCCATGGACTGTTTCTCCTCCACGATGCCCTTCTGCTGTTGCTATGCCACCCTGGCCCGGGGCCAGGTGGCCATGGACCGAAGACCTCTACAAGCTAAAAGGTGAGATAAGCCTTTCATCTTTTACCTTTGGGAGTTGGATATTTTGTATCTGCAATGAGAAAAGTAGTAACCTAAGACACCAGGGATACTGTTTCTATCAGAGATTGTAGGTGGTCACTCAGTTTGTGTGCATGTGCATGTGTGCACATTTTTATAATGAAGCAAGAAATATTTTCACTGTAGTAACTTTGACCACTATAGTAACAAATGACTATGACTTTGTTCCATTGTTCGTAACACCTACATATCCAGTGTTATCTTTTCTTAAATAAATGTATGAGATGACTCTAACTTCAAAAGCTAGATTAAATTACTGTACCACTGACATAGTTTAAAAGAACATTTTCATCAGAGTATTGCTGTGGGCACAAGAACAAGAGTTTAAAGGATTTCACTTAATTCCTAAAAGACAAATTGCCTTTCATTCCTTACAACCTGTTTCTTGTAGAGACTAATAGAATTCCAAACTGCAAAAGTCATCCATCAATTAGCCAACCGATGCTCATTAGCTATCTCTACCACTTACATGTAGGGTCACACTGCAGTGGCCTCAGAGGGGCTCAGCGCTACCCACACCGCCTGCAGCAGTGATAACTTCGTCCCACCTACGCACCCAGAGATCTCACCATCCATTTCTTTTCCCTGCTCCTGGCTGCAGCAAGCTCACCTGCGCTAACCCAGGGCTCCCTAGGCCTGTGTTGTGGGGGGCAGTGCTGAGGGCACAACCTCCACACCCAGTGCACCCAGAGGCCATTTCCACTGCTGCAGCTGCACAGCTGCTCACCCTGAAGCCTCAGCTTCCCTCCGCAGAGGAGGGAGGGAAGGGTGACAACCTGGCCTTCGTAAGGCCACGCTGAGGACTCGCCACAGAGCCAGGCAGGAATGGAGCACAGTGGCACTGCAGTAATGCATCCGTTATTACTCTGACAAGCACTGCTTGGCTGGAAATCCATTTATCATTATCTAAGTACTATAATTTAGCTAATAAAGGAATTGTGGATTCTACACGTTTAGAGTTGAAAATGACATTGGAGATGATCTAATTTGATATTCACATTTTATAGGGAAAAATTGTTTGGGGGAAGTTTTGCAACAAAAAAATGAACAAAAAATGAAATCCAAGTTGAAGATCTAATACTACCAAAATGCTGGAAGCAAAATATTTCTACCTGTTTCTCTATAAAGCTGGTGAAAGATAAAACAGCATCATCCTTTTGCATTTTGAGGTATTTTTCCTGGCTTTTAAAACCTCTAAATACTCTACAGTGTTTACTAACACACCCTCTCTTTCAACTCTGAGCCCCATGAAAACACAAATCATGTGAGTCTTCAGCGCAAAGCCAGCCTGCTTGGGGCTGGTGTGTCGTATTTGACACACACATGAATAAATGGATACGAACGAAACATATACACACTGAATCCCCATTCGCATTCACATTCAAAAAATGTGAAACCAGGGGCAATGGGGTTGCAAAATAGTGGGGAAAGGATCAAAGCATACACATCTCCCAAAATGAAACCATTAATCTGTACTACCATTTTTTTTTAAGGGAAAGAGGAAACTCCTGTTGTCTCAGGGCTGACCACGAGTGGGCACCCTCGAGCTTCGGCAATGGTTATCTTTCACTAGCCTGGGAACCGCCGATCCAAAGTCTCCTTAGGTCTGGAGGATACCCAACCCCCGAGGAGCCAAAGTAGTTCACATCTGAGCTGCTAAAGGTTGGAGGAAACGAATGGCAAGAGGACAGCACAAGTGGAGGGGGAAGATGTCACAGAGCAAACATAAAAGAGCAAAGCAGAACTGGGCAGTGCGAGAGAGACGCATCTGCTATTGTCATTCCCCTCTCTAATTCGGGGCCACCTTTTACACCTCCTTTGGCTAACCAAGTCCTCGTGTACCCTCTTTCTCTTTCTTCTCCTCCTTTTCCCTCTCTCTTTCTGCCTTGGTGGCAGCTCCTCTGTCACCCTTCACACGTGAGCACGAATGATGAGCTGCTGCCGTCCGCACCTTCGGGTGCAGTCTGCGAGCTGTGACTGCCCCATCCAGGCTATGAGGTACCACGCAAGGCTTAGCCGCTAAGGGAACACTCCACTGATGAGGCAGCAGAGAGCCGGTTAAGGGACCAACAACCCTTTCAATCAAACGCCCTACTGCATGCAGTACGTGTGGCCCCAGAACCACAGCACTGGGAGCTGGACTCACAGCACCTTCAGCACTGACTGACTATCTTTCACCAAGGTGATTCCTGCACAGTTTAAGAGATGCCACCTTGTGACAAAGACTTCCCCTTCGCCCCAATCTTCTTTTTTCCTTTCCCATTCACCTTTCTAATTCTGGGCCATCCCAAGAGGCGAATTAGATGGCGGTGAGCCCAAACCTCTCACTCTCTGCATTACCCTCCCACCCCCTAACACAGACGCCTGGCATCAGTGCTGAGGGACCCCAGAAGAGCCCCCCATACCCTGTGCCCTGGGCGCTCAGACCCAATCTGAACACAGCAGCTTTGACCCCAAGGATTTGCCCAGTGCACTATCACTGCACAGCTGACCAGACGCCTGTGAACCGCGGTTCCATGTGTGCCTGGCGGGAAAACAGTCTCCAGGAAGGGACCCAGCAGCCGAGATTGGGTCCAGCCAATCCCCCTGGGGATGTCCATTCTTGCCATTATCCTCCGTGAGCTCCACTGCTGGAAAAGACCAAGGGGAGGAGAATACCAGAGCTCTGGAGGACAGGACACATGGAGTATGGAGGAATGACCTCTGCCTGGAGCCATACCAATGTCACAAGACAGTGACCAGCCTCACAGCTCTCGGCCCAGGCCACCACAAGCACAAACAGCACAGCCTCACCCCAGAGAGTCTGCCCAGGAGGGAACGGGGCCCAAGTACAGATACAGCTGGAGGGGCCCCTAGTGAGGATGCTTGAGATAAGATTTCTGAGTTATTGTTTGGATTCTGTGATTTTTGCATAGACATATGGGATATCCTAGTGATGGGAGCCAAGTCTCAGCACAAAATTCATGTCTGCTGCACATTCATCTTAGGCCCACAGACTGAAGGTAGATCTGTAAAATATTCTAATAACTGTGTGCATAAAACAAAGTTTTATTGTGTGGAACTGTCTGTTTATGACATTCTCCATTTATGTCAATGTCCAAAACTTTTTGGATTTTGGAGCGCTTTGGATTTCAGATTTTGGACTAAGGATGCTCAGCCTGCATGTTTTTCAAGCTCTGATGACCCTGGAAAGCACACCTACAGCGAGGAAGGCAGACAAGGAGAGTCTAAGCTATTTAGCTAATGGCACCATTGGCCTCCTGTCCACCCAAGCCAGACAGACACCCTGACCTGTCCCAGCCCTTGTGGCCCCCTGTCCATACATAGTCTGTCACTGTCCTGAGGCCACTTCCTCTGAATTTCCTCAACACCCCCCCCCACATGAGGGCAAAAGTCCCGCCCTGGATGTATTCAAGGTCCTCCTGGCAGCTCTGCAGACCTCCTGGTGCCCTGAGCCCTACCCCAGGGACTGGCACAGAGGAAGCCTGAACACTGAGGTTATTTAAAAGGATAGGGGCAGGTTTGAGAAATAGTGCCACCACCCAAAATAAAAATACTTCATCGGAAGTCCACAGCTGAGAGAGAGAGGATGAGCTTAAATTCCTCTACAGAACTAGATGAACTGTGAGCTACTAGGAGACAGTGATCAGTTCTTACCCATCGTTATTCCCAGCACATGATGTGGCACTGGATACACAGTAAGTGCTCAGTGAAGATATGAATGAATGAACGAACTCAGATTCCCCAAACCTGCTCCAAATTTACCTCCAGGTGTCCACAAAAAAAAACTCAACATGAAGTACAGTTCTATTTTAAACTTTGCTCTTTTGTTTTATTATATCTACTACTAATCTACTCTTCTAAAATAAATATGATGCTAAGATTGTTTTCAAATTTCTGAAATTCTAATTTCTGAAATCCTAGATTATTTCCTCTGCAAAATTTTAAAAATGAACTGCATATTTAATGCTCGGGTTGTAGCTACCTAATTCTAAAACAAGTTGAGGTGTCAGATGGGTAAATTCAGCCTTGGGTAAAAATGTGAAGCAGTCTTACTTCAAAGAGCAAGGAACAAAACCCAAAGAACAAGTTATATTGTCTGAGAATGCGAAGAAAACAGTTAAAATATATGCGTGGATAACAGATTTTACAGATGAATTAGGCAATCTAAACTTTACTAGACGCATTTTTAATATGTGAGGTTGATGTCAAGAAACCAACCATTCACATCCACACATTCTCCCTCAGGGCCACCGGCACAATACATTCCCAGCCTAGGATGGTAATTCTTATGATATTAAAAAGATGTAAAATGTTAAACAGGTCTGGTAGAAACTGGCACAAGAGGAAACAAACCAGCTGTTTGACTAAATGTGCCCTCTCCTACCTGTCTACATAAGCATGACCTCAGCTGACAAGTGCCACCCTTCTCTGCCTGGTTTCAACCCCAGGAGGTGTGTGGGCGGGAGGGGGGAGGTAAGCTACACACACACACACACACACACACACACACACAGAGCACGGTGCTGAATATTTACTTGAATTTTTATCAGGAAGCCTCTCTATCTTCCACACCACCGCCCGGTAAGCACTCTCATACTTTGCTGACCCCACAGTGACCTGAATGACAGGTTCAGATTCGGGTTCATGGAAATTTCCCAGGCACAATGGTCGGTTCATTTTGGCCTTCAGGGACTTCTGCCTCTGGAGATTCATGGTCCAGAGGGCCCTGATCCACTGCGATGGGACAGGAAAGTGTATCACGATATTGTCACAGCATCTCAAGGACCCGGCGTGGGACGGCCTCTGAAGCGAGGGAGCCATGTTGACGAAGGCCTGAAGCTCCACATAGGCCCCCTGCACGACGACTACGGACTTCAGAGAAAACGGAAGCTCGTCCCCGTGATACAGGGTCCTGAACCGCATCAGCTCAAACCGGCAGGCATCCAGTGGCACAAACTTGATGATTCTGGTTTGCTCGAATTCCTGTTCTTTCACACAGTTATGAAAATGATGGTCAACAATGTCAATCCACTTTTTTTCTGGATCTTTTTCAAAACCGCATCCACCCCGCTTCTGCAGCTGAAGGTCATTCAAGGTTAAAAAGCATTCCATGTTCCCATTCACAAAGCACAGGCAACAGATCTGAGTTATCACAGCACTTTCAACCAATTTCCCATCTTCCTTGGTGACTTTCCCCCAAAAGTTGTCCACAATTTCCAGAGAGATTTCTTGCTCCTCGTAGTTCTTCTTCGGCTTTGAAACAGCTGGAAGTTTTATCAGCTCCTCCTCCACAGTAGTCAGAAAGTCCAGAAAGTCGCGGTACTCCGGGGACCCCAACTTCAGCATTTGTTCTATGTCTGGCTCGTGAACTACTTCCGTCTTAGAATGGTATTTCCGCTTCTCTGTGTAAGACACATGTTCAATCTTCACAGTGTGGATTTTCCCTGCCACACTAAAGCTCTCAACTTTGGGTTCAGAAAGCCTGCACTGTGGATCGAGCTGTAACTCTTTGAATGGTTTCTCTAACCCCTTCTCATAATACATTTGCAAGATTCCTCCAGGTAAAACTTTCAGAAAAATCGGTCCCCACTGACGGGAAGACATCATGTTCTTCTTCTCGGGAATTCTCAGCATGAAGGACCATCCAGCTTTGGGCTGACTCCTGAAGAGCGTGTGGGGGACAAAGGAAAAGGCAGAGTCCTCAGCATAGGGACACTGCGTAGACACATTCCCAAGAGGGTCTTGGTTCTCAGCTGACTGGAGGTGTTCAAGCTTCTCACAGATGTAGTTGAGTGAGCATTTATTTAGGCTTTTTTGATCAACTGGCATCCCCTTGTCTCTCGGTGAGAACGTCTTTCTGCTTCCTGGGGGGTCAAAGGTGAGTTGAGAAGTGCTGCTTTCTTCTTTCCAAAATGGACTTGAAAATGCACAGTCCTCCCGGAAGTACTGAAACTGGGGAGCATCACTTTGGACCCCTGTGTTTTCAGCCTGCTGAGGGCAAAGTTCACCTGGAAGACCTCCTTTGGGAGCTGGAACTGTACAGGAGAAGTCACTGGGTAGGAAAGCCTGGGATAAACAGGCTGGTTTTGCAGGCAGTGAGCAGGAACCTGCCCCTGTGGGTGTGAGTGGGCTATTTGAAGAAGATTCTGGAATAGGATAAAGCACATGAGTCCCTGCTCTAGGCATGCCAGGAAAACCTGGGAAATCTTTGGTAGGCGTAGAAAGAGGAGAATTACTTGGTGGTCCTGGGCTGAAGTACAAATCAACAACAGGAGAAGAGAGGGGGGTGCTGCTGGCTGAGGATGATCCACTGGGCAATTCTTTGAGGCCAGGAAGGTTCAGCTTCAGTCCATTTGGCCTACAGACACCTTGATTCTCCAGAGGGAAACTCCTTGACTTTTGAGGCTGAAAAGCAGAATCATCATCAAAGGTGACCCAGTTACCTGGGTTCGTGGAACACATCTTGAGGAGTAGGCTGTGGTTTTGTCAAGGAATCACGTTATGCTGTCCCTGTTAAAACAGAAAGAGAAATCAAAACACTAAGTAAAGGGGGAAGAAACAGATTACTACCCTGGTGCATGGCTGTAATCCCACCTACTTGGGAGCATGAAGGCAAGAGAACCACAAATTTAAGACCACCCTGGGCAATTTAGTAAGACCTGGTCTCTCTCAAAACAAAAAATACAAAGGGCTAATATAATTGAGCATGAGGGTCCTGAGTTTGAGCCCTAGTACAAAAAACACCAAAAACTAGGCACTGTCTACCAGAGACTCACTTTAGGCTTAAAAATGCACAGAAAGGATGCACCACACAAATAAAAACCACAGTGGAACAGGGCAGAGCTGCACAATAGAGATCTGGAATATGCCCGAAGGCACCCGTGTTGGGGACCGTCCTCAGCTCCTGGAGCTGCTGAGGTGTGGAGTGTTCAGGAGGTGGGACCTGGAGGAGGAAGTCAGGTGGGCGGTGCGGGGCGGGGGGGTGAAGGGTTCTGGAGCCCCACTCTTTCCTGGCTCCCTCGCTGGGGACTGTCGCCTCAGCAGCTGTGAGCCAAAGGAAGTCTTTCCTCTAAGTTGATTACCTCATTTTTTTTTCTTTTTAGAGTAATAGAAAGCTAGCATAGGGGGCAGTCTTATATCCAAAAAATAAACACTGAGTCAAAAACTTCCGAGACACTGAAAAGGGCACTTTATAACGATAAAAGGGCCAATTCACAAGGATGATGTAATAATTATAAATATATACAAATGCCACATCACAGCACCAAAATACATGAAGCAAATCTTGATAGAAATGAAGGATAAAATAGCCAATCATTCAGAAGGTTCAGTATTCTACTTTTAAGAGCAAATATGACATCCAGATGGAAAATCAATATGAAAACAAAGGAATTGTAACAACACTATAGACTAAATGGACCTAGTCAGACAGGAAACATTCCACTCATCTGTCACAAAATGAATGCACATTCTTCTCAAGAATACACAGAGTATTTGCCAGAACAGACCATACTAGATCACAAAACAAGTCTTAAATTTAAGAGGACCGAAATCAGACAAATATCTTTGCCAACCACAATGGAATTAAACTCTAGAAATCAGAAGGCAAGCTGGAAAATTCACAAACACCTGGAAATGAAGTAATATACAACCCAAATAATGGATAAACTGTTACAAAAGGGGATTAGAGAATATCTTGAGACAAGTGACGATAAGAAACACTGTAACAAAACTTATAGTGAAAGCATTACTAAAAGGGAAGTTTACAGCCATAAATGGTTCCATAGTAGGAACAATTACACACAGCAGATGGGATAACTTAGAAGAAACAGATACATTCCTAGAAACATACAACCTACCAATCCTGAATCACAGTACTTACCTTGGCAGCACATACACCAATACTGCATCTCAAAAAAAGAGAAAATCTGAGCAGACCAATAACTAGTAAGAAGCCTGAATTAGTAAAGAACACAACAAAAGCTCAGGACCAGATGGCTTCACAGATGAATTCTACCAAACACTCAAAGAAGAATTAATGCCAATCTTTTTTAAACTTAAAAAATACTTGCAAATTCATTTTATAAGGCCAGCAGCACTCTGATGCCCACATCAAGAAAAGAAAACTCCAGGCCAACATCCCTAATGGACATAAATGCAAAAAAATTGTCAATAAAATACAGTATTTGAAAGTGAAATTCAATAGCAAATTAAAATGATCCTGTACTATAACCAAGTGGGTTTATCCTTGAGATGCAAGAATGGTTCAATATATAAAAATCTATCAATACAATCTTGACAAAAAGATTCAACAAACTTAGAACAGAAAAATATTACCTCAGTATAATTTCTACCTATGAAAAGCCCATAGCTAACATCCTCAACACCAAAAGCATGAGTTACTCTAAGATTAAAAAAAAAAATCATTAGAGTTCATAGCTGGGGAAATTAGGCAAGAAATAAAAGGCATCCTAACAAAAGGAAGAATCAAAATTATCTCTACTCATTGATGACATGATATTATACGTAGAAAACCCTCAAAATTACACACACATGAAAGAAAGACAGAAAGACAGAAAGAAAGAAAGAAAGGCTTGTAAGAATCAAAAAGCAAATTAGGCAAAGCTGCAATGAACACATAAAATCCAGCTGGATTTACATACACCACCAACAAATTATTCAAAAAGGAAATTAAAATAATCCCTTATACAACAATATCAAAAAATACTTTGGAATAAACATAATCAAGGAAGTGAAAAAGTTGTACATTGAAAACTACAAAACGTCACTTTAAAAAATTACAAGGCACAAATAAAAAGGCATCACTTGTTCATGGACTGGAAGACTTAAAATTGTTAAAAACATCCACACCACCCAAAGCAATCTACACATTCAATGCCAATTCCTATGGAAATATCAGTGGCATTTTTCTAGAGGAAGAAAAAGCTAAAAGACTCAACTAACTTATTTCAAAACATATTACAAAGCTCACATAATCAAAACAGTACAACACTGGCACAAAAGGCAGACATCGAGACCAAAGGGATAACTTATACAGTCCAAAAAAGAAAACCATGATCAAATATATACATATATAGTCAAATGACCCCTGACAAGGGTACCAAGATTACACAATAAGGGAAGGATTCTCTCTTTCAGCAGATGGTATTCAGAAAATTGGAAATGCACACACAAGAGTGAAACTGGACCCTTAAATCATACACAAAAACAAGTCAAGAGGGATAGAACACCTAAATATAAGATGTGAAAATGTAAAACTCCTAGAAAAAAAACGGGGAAATCTTCATAGCAATGATTTTGCTAATGATTGCTTGCATGTGGCTCCAAAGCAAAAATAGACAAACAAGACTGCATCAAAGTGAAAAGCTTGTGCACAGCAAAAGAACAAACAGAATTGGAGAAAATATTTTCAAGTCATACACTAAAGGGAGATGATATAAAACACATTAGGAACTCAATGCAATAGTAAGCAAACCAATAATTCCACTTAGAAATGGGCAAAGGACTCAGACATTTCTCCAAGGAAGGCAATCAAGGACCAGCACGTATATGAAAAGATGCTCACCGGCACTCATCACTGGGGAAATGCAAATCTAGAGCATGAGCCTTCACTTCACATCTGCTAGAATGGCCACGATAAAAACTAAGCAAACAAAGAGAAACAAGTGTTGGCGAGGATGTGTAGAAATTGGAGCCGTGTGCAATACAGAGAATGTAAAATGGTACAGACACAGTGGGAAACAGTGTGGAAGTTCCTCCAAAAAAGAAAAGAAAGGAAAAGATAACTACCCTATGATCTACATAATAACCTCACTTCTGAGTATTTATCCAAAAGAGCTAAAAACAGGAGCCAGATGTGGTAGTCACATATGCGATCCCAGAACTCTTGGAGGCTGAGGCAGAAAAATAAAAAAATTCAAGGCCAGCCTGGGTAAATTAGTAACTTAGACGCTGTCTCAAAATTTAAAAGAAATTAAATGCTTAGGATGTTCCTCAGTATTCCCCCTGGGTTCAATCCCTAAATACCATTTTATTAAAAAATTGAAAGGAGGGATCTTAAAGAGATTATTTGCATACCCACATCACTGCACCATGATCTGCAATAGTCAGCAGGTGAAAACAACCTACATGTTCACTTCTGGGTGAAAGCACACATAAAACATAGTGTATGCATACGATGGAATATTCTTCAACCCTAAACAAAAAAGGTCTGACACATGCTAAAGTGCCTTGAGCACTTTATGTTAAGCAAACTAAGCCAGTCACAGAAAGACAAGCACTGCATGACCCCACTTATACAAGGTATCTAAAGCAGTCAAATTCATGAAAAAAAGTAACATGGTGGTTGTTGGGGGTTGGGGGGGAGCAAATGGGGCGTCACTGTTCGGTGGGTACTGAGTTCCAGCCATGCAAACGAAAAAGCTCTCGAGATCTGCTGTACAACAATGTGGATACAGTTAATAATACTGTGCACTTAAAAATTTGTTACAAAAGTAGATCTCACGAGGTTTTGCCACAACTGAGGAAAAACTGTAATATCTGGAATCAAACCACCAAGTCTTTAGTTGAGTAATTACTAGGTAACCAAAATTGGCTATTGCTGTGGAAAACACTGGAAAAAACTAGAATTCCAATTTAAAATATCCTTATAATCCACTGGCAGCCCAAACTGACATGAAGTTTATAATTTTGAAACATTCTGAAATTCATGACCTTGTTTATCAAAATGACCTGTAAAGTATGTATTGTTATTCCTGTTTCATAGTTTAGATTCCTTGGGTGTAGTTCCACTGACTAAATCACCCAGCCAGTAAGAGACAGAATCAGGCTTAAAAAAAAAAATAACAGCTTTATGCGATATGATTCACCATAAAATCCACCCTTTTAAAAAAAATGTACATTTCAGTGGTTTTTAGTATATAGGCAAAGTTATGCAACTATCGTCATTATCTAATTCCAGAAAGTTCTTCTCCCCTGTACCTATTAGCAATCACTTCCTATCCCCACCCACTCTTTCCAGGCCCTGACAACCCCTTAATCTGTTTTCTGTCTCCATGAACTTGCCTTTTCTGGACACCTCCTAGAAGTGGAATCATATAATATACGGCCTTTTGTGCCTGGCTTTCACCCACCACGTTTTCAAGGTTTATCTATGTATCTGCAGTTCGTTCCTTTTTATGGTCCAATCACATTCTATGGTGTGGTTGTACCACGTTTTGTGTATCCACTCACCAGATGGTTGACATTTGGGTTGTTTCACATTTTAGCTTTTTTACAGACAATGTTGCTAAGAATATCTGTGTGGAAGTTTTGTGTCATCGTTTCTCTTGAGTATACACATACTTAAGTATGGAAAGAGTTGGGATTCGAGCCCAGGTCACTTCAGTACAACCTGACAGGACAACACACTGATCTGAAATTACCCTAATGACCCCAGAGGCAATGAGCTGCGTAGACCACAGCACTAGCCAATGGGGTGACCCAAATGCTGGACACTGTCCCCTGCCTCGCTGGTGTAATGCGTTATAGTAACCTCTGGGGTCCTTCCCTAGTCTAAATGCTAAATGGATTGAAACTTTGTCAAAAGCAGAAACTCTGTTACTTCTAAGTTCCTGGGCCTTAGTGCTGGGATTTTTTTTTTTTTAATTTGTTTGTTTTTTGGTACCAAGACTCAAACTCAGGAACTTGCTCTGGCCAGGCAGGTGCTATGCTGTATCCCTAGTCCCTGTTGCTGGAATTTTTAAGCATACATTCAGGTAATCTACAGGAAGAAAACAAAACTGCAGATCTACCCATGTGAAAACTTAAGAGCTTGGTGGAATCATGCCCGTGGGAAAGGCCTACTTTTCTCCCTCCAGCCCTCTCCCTGTGGATAAGGAAGGATCAACCAGCGCAATCACTCAAGCTTGGAAAAGAGCCAAAGCGCAAAGAGGCTAGCGGGACGGCCCTGCTGGAGACAGGTCACTGGCTCGCTCCCTCGGTGCCTGTGCGGCCGCTGCTGCATCTGCACATTCCCAGGGCACAAAACACATCACGGAGCCAGGCTCGCTGGCCCTGGAGAGCGTTTCCCCTGCTGCGGGCGGGCAGAGCAGTGCATCCTCGGGGCAGGGATTCCTGGGGGCCCAGGGACCCCGAGCCACCCTCGTCTGACCTCTTCAGAAGGAACTGAGCCAAAGGGCTCTGTTATACAGGATGACAGATTAGATCACGCACATACTTACTTTAGTTGCACTTATTAAGGAGAGAGAGGAAAGGAAAGAAGACCAAGAGAAGAAATCATCCCCCTGCAGCCTGAATTCTCTTCTGCCTGCACCACTCGGCCCCATTCCTCTCCCCTTGGCAGTGTGGAGCAGAGGGGCTGGTTTTTTTAGTTTTTACTTTTGACAAACTCAGCTTCACAAGTCAGGCAAAGAAATCAATCCCATTACTTTGCAAATGGCCCTAAATGTTCTAAAGACACAACTTACAAAACAAATCAGCTACTTTGAACCTCAAATCTACGCAGGAGTGCTCCTGGAGGGCGCTAGCAAGCACGAGAACTCCACTCACCCAAATAGGCCGGGCACTGTCCAGGTGGTTTTGTTCCCCTCTGTGCTCTTCTTGCCCCCCTCTATCCCTCTTGCTGATAACCACCCCCTCACACCTAGGCCCTTCGCACATCACAAGCGACACTGTGTCTAGATCTGGGCCTCTGTCCTCCAGAGGGGTCTAAGTCAAACCACTGGCAGAGCACTGCCATGGTGACGTCATTTAAAACTCCCAACAATCGAGAGCCCACCCAGCACTTGGGCGTCATCTCCGAGGGCCGGAATCCAGCTGGTGCAGAGTTGGGACCCCACGACTCCCGGCTGCCTTCCCCAGCCACCTTCCTCAGGAGCAACAGTCTCTCTAGTCTGATGCTCTGGCTCCTTCTACAGTTGTAGATTCTGCTCACCTTGCACACAGGTCGGAACCTTCAGGTGTGTCCTGAGCCCAGCTAGATTACCCTGCACATCTTCAGAAAACAGTTCCAGCAGGGCCAGACGTCAAGCCTCGGAATGAAACACGGACAGAAAAGGAAGATGTATTGCAAAGGAACTTCCTAGAAACCCATCTCTGAAACTGGAAGATTTTTAGGGAGAATGTCTGCTTCCCTTTAGGATGGTTAATAATTCTTTACAGCTGTCTTATTTTGAAAGCAGTATCCGCATATACTGAGTTCACCTTCCACACTGTTGGCGGGAATGTAAACTATTACCATCACTACTGAAATCAGTAAGGAGATTCTGCAAAAGACCAAAAACAGACATTTCACTTGACCCAGCTATTCCTCTTCAAGGTATCTTCCAGAAACAGCTGAAGACATCATACAGAAATACATGAACACCCATGTTTATTACAGCACAACTCACAATAGCTAAACCTTGGAAGCAACATATATGTCCGTCAGCAGATAAATGGATAAAGAAAATGGTGTTTACACACCACGAGTGCCACTCTGCCACAAGGCAAGTTAAGCTTGAGTCATCTGTAGAAAAATGGATGCACCTTGAGACCATAATGGCAAGTGAGATAAATCAGACACAAAATCTTCAGTATCACATTATGTCTCTTACATGAGAAACCCACAGTAAAGATAAAAGAGCAAAATAGAACACAGATAACAGGAAACAGGGAAATAGATCTTCCTTACACGGGAAGAGGACCAAGAGATGGAGGTGGGGAAGGAAGGGGTGAGGAGTGGAAAAAGGAATTGAGGTGTGCCAACCCCACACAAAGAAGGTAAACATTGCATACTGCATACATGGACTAGTGAACTTAGATTTAAAAAGAAAATAAAATCAAAAAAGTATGTTGAGGTCAGTAACAAACCACGAGTAGGCATTTGCCTGCACAAGCAAGGGTGTGAGAAACAGATTTCTGCCTTAGATCTCAGCAGCGGGAAGGATGGCCTTTGGGAGCCCAGTGCATTCACCTGGACGTGGCAAGAGTTAGCAATCCCTGTCTAGGGCAGTGTGAGACACACCCTAGGTGACTCGCAGCAGCTGAGGGCGAGGCCAGAGCTCACATGCATAAAGGCTGGGCTCCCCCTCATTCCTGGAATTCGCCTCCCTTCCACGTGAGAAATCAGAGTTCTTGAAAGAATACAATGGAGATGATCATGAATTGACTCCACATTATCTTAAAAAGTAAACCACAAATAGCACCACTTTAAATAGCATTTAAAGTAATATAACAAGTCTGAGGAATAGGAAACAATGGTGTTTTAAAAAAATGGTCTCACCAAAAAGAATTGGTGATGTACTTTCTATTCATCATAGGAAAATTTCATATATTCTTGGAGAGTCAGAGTAAAGTCTTGTCAAGAAGGAATCGTATCTACTTTTTATAGCATTTTCTACTCTTCCTACAAATGCCTGACACAATATTGAATCTCAATACACTTTTTATTAAGTAATTTGGCCTTTTTGTTTTCTGAAAAATAAATCTCCACACTATCTTCCCAGTTCAAAGAACCACAGAATTTTAAGAGTTAGAAAGAAACTGGAGGTATTCTATTCAATTAACCTCACCAACAAACCTTTAGCAAATGCTCCTGGCATGCCAGGGCCGGGCTGTGCATAATCTCATTTAATACTCACAACTCATCGAGTTCTACAAGGAGGAGATAAAGTTCAGAGAAGTTAAACTACTTACCTACAGACACACAGCCAGTAAGGGGCAAAGCCTGAACTCTGACCAGGTCTGTCTAACCCCTAAGTCCATCACCTCCAGGATCCAGAAAGCACCAATGTCTTGCTGGTGTTGCATGTCCTGCCATTTCCGAGCACTTTCCAACCCCCTTTAAGATCTCAGCACCAAACTAGAACCATCCCTTCCTGGAGGCAGGAACTGTCTAAACAGGTCAGAACCTGCTCGCAGCCAAAGACAGCCTGTCTCCCACCAGCTCACCACACACGCCTGCCCTGGACACCCGGCTGCAGGAGACACAGCTGTGGCACAGTTTCCCTCAAGAATGCTCAAGAGCAGCCGCCCAGCACTGGTTCCAGTCATTTCTGAGAATGGCTTTCACAACAGCCTGCCGTACTTCCTGCCCCTTGTTGACTGCCTCAGCTGGCCCTCCTACCCCTTGGCCAACTTCTCTGCTGTCTAGCAGAGGACACAGTCAGTGCCTCTCTCCCTCGCTATACGGCTGGATTCTCCAAACACTGCCTAAGTCCCTCCCTGGCACGGCACCCTCCAGCCTCTCTGCCCTGATGTTCTTTGCAGTTTTCCTTGGCTTTTTCAAAGATGATTCTATGGGATGTAAATAGGAAGCTCTACCTCCTCCTGACTGGACGTGTTTGGTTGGAGAAGCAGCATTCCAGGCTGTTTTCACTTGAAGACTTTTCCCCCACTTCAGTACGTGTCTGTGGAGAACATCCGCTAAAATGGTCCCTCACAGCTGGTTCCTCTCCATCTGCCAGATGTTGAGGGAGGGCTGTGCTGGGGAGGTACCTCACCAAACCCGTCAAAAGCCTCTTGGTCTCTGCCCCAACCCAACTGTCCCAGTTGGGCTGAATCCTCCGTAAGCCTCAGAAATATATCTGTACTCACAGGAACAAGCTGGCCTTTGCAGGAAGGCTGAATTTAGTCTTTTACGCCTGTGCCTTTCTGCTCCGTAACAATGCTGCATAATCCAGAGAAGGAATGTCTTCGTGTTAGTATCTGCGTACTTTCACTGGCTGCTCCCCAAACGTGGAATTCTCAGACTCCTACGGTGTCAGACTCCTCCAGAGCAACTCGGCAACTAGACTGGCACCATGTGTGCAAAGCCCCCGTCTTCTTGGGTACAGCTGAGGTCTGCAATCCAGTTCCTTCACTGCTTTTCCAAGATGCATATCAGGGAAATAAAGCCCAAATCAGGGAAGGCCGGTGCGCAGAAACACACAGTGAAGAATGTTTGTTAGGGGGTGGTCCTGGGAATGGAAGCTGAGAGCTCAAATGTGCCAGACAAGTGCTCGACCGCTCAGCTGCACCTCAGCCCAAGAATCTTCTCAAATTTGGCTATGAGGGTGTTTCAAGTATTATTTCAATAGAAGTTTCCCTTTAAAGAGGAAAGTAAAGGCAAGAGACAGAAAGGAAGCATAAGACTTCGGGGGAAATGAAAAGGCCTCACTCTCAGATGGTGGAGAAGGGTGCACAGGTGGCGTGAGCCACGTCACTAGCACATGTTCTGCAGCCCGTGGTATCCAATCACAAACACGTGCGGTACTCAGTTCAGACACATGACAGGAAATACCATTGGTAAAACATCAAACTCAGCACAGTCTGCCCCGCCTTCACATCTTCTCACACTGCTTCCAGCTCTAATGGCCCTGGCCCTCCCCATTTCCTAAATTTCAAAATAGTGACCAAACTCCCAGCAGGCCCCGACTTTGCTTGCTGAATAGACCTGTCAGCTTTGGCTGTAAACACTTGGTCAAACGCAAAGTTTCTAATGGCTCAGGGCCACATCCCCAGATGACACCATCCAGCTTAAAGGACCTGCCTGGGAAAAGGCACGGCCACCTAGAGTTTACTGTTTCAGCCTACCTCTCAAGACAGGGGGTCCCTGCCCAGGCTCAGTGCCAGGCTGGGCACGAACTTGGATAGATGCCAGTCTGTCGGTTCCGTGCTGACCAACGCCCTTCCCGACTCCACAGAGACCCTCCCTCTTCGAAACACTGAGTCCCTTCTCTGCAAATCCGAGGTGAGTTAGTTCATACCTGACTCTTTCCCCTACTGCGACCATCACCCTGAAAGTCTCTCCTCGCAACTTTATGTCCAGCTGTGCTCATCTCTGACAGGAGGATGGACAGAGAGCTGGCCAGTCCTCAGAGGGGGTCTCCACGGGAACCAAGCCTGAGTTGAGGAAGTGGGTGACAGCTGGGTCGCTGAGGGAGCTTACACACTGCAGGTCCCATGGTAAGGCTCTCGGCTGTACAGAGTGTGGGTCATACCAAGGAAGAAATGTCCCGTTACATGGTAAGTTACATTGTGAGGCCACCAGCTACACCAGGGGTTTACACAAAGGAAGAGTGTTCTGTCACTGGGCCTGCTGGACATGTCCGCTTGGTCTTGGCAGACATCCTGGGCAGGCTTTTACGTAAAATTTTAATGCCCCCCCTCCCCTTTCAGGCCGAAAATTTTATTCCAGTTACATTTTATGGAGTATCCACTCCACATTCTTACCCCTGCCATAGGTGCTACAGAAACTGGGAAAGTAATCGGCAGCCTCTGAGCCTGTTTCCTCATCTGTAAAATGACAATACTCGAATTTCCCTCATATTAAACTGCCCCATAAAAGGTACCATCTAGGCTACTCTCTCCTCTCTCCGCTCCCTCTGTTTCCCTGCTGCCCCTATTCTAGCCCTTGGAACACACACCCTCTCTACTCAAAGGAAGTTAAAGAGCCCTAACTCTGGAGCTGGAGAAAATGTGAGGTTAACCTGCTAAGAATCCCTTTCTAGAACCAGGTCTCTATTCTGCCTGATTTAGAGGGTGTCTTTACAAGGTGTGGTCAGATATTTAGTGAATGCTGCTGCCAAAAGCAGGCTGGTAGAAATGTGACAGCAGCCCTCATCCACCTTATTCACAAGATCCACAGCCAACTTCTGACCCTTCCCCAAATCAAAGCCACCATGAAACGGGAATGTTTTCAATAGATTCAGGACATGGAAGCAGTCCTAACAATGCAGCTAAAGACACTCACAACAGAGGACTTCCAGAACTGCTTCCGACAGTGGCAAAAACAACGGGATAAGTATTTTGGAAGTAAGGGGGAGTTTTGGGGGAGACATCAATGTGTCTTTTACTGTAATATTTTTTTCTGTTAGACACATACCACATTTTTCAATCATATCTCATACAACCATGCCTCTGCCCAGTCCTGGGATCTGATCCTGCAGTCCTATGTAACCCCTGTGTGGGAGTCTCCTCGGTTATGGGCTGAATGTTTGTGTCCCCACAGAATTCACACATTGCAAACCTAATGCCAGTGTGACTGTATGCAAAGAAGGATTTGGGGAGGTAAATAGGTGATGGGCGGAGCCTTCCTGAATGGGATTAATGCCTTCAGAAGAAGAGGACAGAGATGCGCTTGCTCATTTTACCCTGTGAGGCCACAGAAGTGGGTAGTTTGCACCCTGGCCAAGGCCCCCACCAGGACCCCACCATGTCAACACCCTGGCCTCAGTCACCAAGACCTGGAAAACAGTGTCTCTCAAAATAGAAAGAAGTTAACAGGTATGGGAAAAAAGGACCCAGGATGGGATGCATCTGGGCTAGTCCTGGGTGGAGAGGTCTTCTCCCAGCCAGCACAAACTGGACACCACTGATGTCCTCGTGAGCCTCTAGCAGAAGGGAGAAACTCAAGCTTTCCTCCAAACTCCGCAGGGCAGGGGCGCTTCAGAGCCCTGTAACCGCGATTAGAGCCCACAGTCCACTTTAACTCTAGACACTGCAATCCTTCTGTTCTGTTGCATTTCTCTGCATGACCCCAAGGGCTCTCTCTGATTCTTCCTCCTTCCCCAGCAGTACTGCAGACTGATCCCAGGGCCTTATACACAGTAGCCAAGGGCTCTACCCTGCCTTATATCCTAAGCCCTTTTACTTTCATTGTGAGATAGGCTCTCACCACGCTGCCCATGCTGACCTCTAACCTGCAATCTCCTGCCTCAGCCCCCTGAGCAGCTGTGTGGTAATGTGTAACCCCACACTCCATGGTGCAGTGGCTTCCTGAACAAGCCCCAGTCACGGGTTCTTTCCCGGAAACACCAGCAGTCCTCACAGGGGGCCACAGCCCCACATGAGCCATGGCTGGAATGACCACTTGCCTTTGGCCACAGTAAGCGCTTAAGGGCTTTCTTCTCCAGAGCATCCTTCGATGTCCTTCTGACCATCAGGACGGAGGCCTCCCACCCTCAGGCCAGGGCCTCTCCTCACAAAGGAACAGAGCCCAAAGTGGGGGACCACACCCTCCCACAAGATGGGGCCCTGGTACGCTGTAAGATACCCAGTGTGCACCTTGCTTGTCTCCTCCCAACCCACTGTGTCCCCGCACTTAGCCATGTACCTGTCACAGCTCAAATCAGCACAGCACCTCAGATATTCAACAGCATCTGGAAAGGAAGTGATTAAAAGTGACACAGCCCTCTACACACATGGCGCTGACTGAAACCCTGACTGACTAAAAGCCTGGGTCCACGCTTGTCAACTGCAACCCAAGACTGAGCCCCACTGTGGACCGGTGGTTCTCAGCCAGAGTGACTTGCCTTTCCAGACATTTGGATGTGTCTGGAGTCACCGGTTATCAACACAGGAGTGTGCGATGCTACTGGCATATAGGAAGTAGGGGCCAGGGATGCTGCTAACCTCTTACAACGCACAGCATCCCCCGACTCCGATGAATGATCTAGCCCAAACTATGAGCAGTGTTGACCCTGAGCAGGCCTGTTCTGAGATGGCCAGGGAGCTAGCAGAGAATACGCTCAGTGGCATAGTGCCTGCCTGGCAAGCACAAGGTCCCGAATGCAATTCCCCGTCCCCTGACCCCTATCTCAAGCCCCCACGTATCACACCCTTTGCATTACACCATGCTGACCACGGGGGCAGAAGTCGGAACAGGAGGGGAGGGGAGGAGAGGAGAGGAGAGGGGAGAAAAAGCACTAAGAAGGCTGGGAATAGAGACCCAAGCCAGAAAGGAGCCTGTCAGAGTCCTGCAGGGAGCAGAGCCAGAGTAGAGGCAGGAAGACATAGGGCTTCCGTGACGCCAGTGGAGGCAGGACAGTGTCTGAAGCTGGTCTGGAAGCAAAGGGCAACCATCGCCCACTCATCCTGCGTGGGCACCAGGCCCTACGGGTGCAGGTCAGGCTGGTGCCCCCGCCCCCATGCCCAGCTCTGGGGTTTGTGACAGTCCTCATAATGGCCTGCTTCTTCAGACCCCGCCTGCCTTCCCGTCTCAGGAGCAGCACAGAGAGGAGCCCATGGCTTCCCACTCCCCAGAAAATGCAGCCCACCCCTGGCCTTCACGGGCACCAAGGCTTGTGGACAAGGCCTGCTTTCAGGGCTGCCCCTGGCATCTGTGTCCTGTGGGTTCCTCGGTGGAAAGAGCGAGGTCTCAGAAAGAGAATGAGAGAAATGAGAAAACGCATTGTCTTCTTGGAGGCCCTGACACTGCTAGCTGCTGGCTCCTGGATCTGGGTTCTGAATTCTCCAAGGAAAGCGAGCTGAGAGGGGCTTGATTCTGATCCCACATTTTAAACATGCAAAGCTGCTCCTTCCCTCTCCCTGCAGGCCTGCTGCCCCCATCACGATAAGCAAGAAATCTGGAAGTCTAAAGCACTATAAAGAGCATCTCTCTCTCCAGACTTAACCATTGGGGTGGGGGTGGGGTACCTAAAGTTAACCCCTTTGCTCTGGTCAAGCAATTTATCTTAATTACTATGTAATTGCTTTTAGTGTTTTGAGAGGACCTTGACCCTTAGATGCTGGGCTTTGAAAAACACCGGCCAAATGTCCTGGAGCAAATCCCTGAGGCACACCCAGCTGGTTCAGTCAGGGACTGTTCCAGAACATCACTTCACTGCTGTACCCCACATTCCCCACCCGGTGACCACAGGGACCAGGGAGCGCTGACCAGCGGTGGTCTGGAGTGGGAAGCAGAAGTTAAGAGTCCTGTGTTTGATTCCCAGGCTTGCCACTGACTAGCTGTGAGACACAGAGCAGGTCACTTCAATTCCCCGAGGCTCAGTCTCTTCCGGCATAAAGTGAAGGTAACATCAGTGACCGTTAGGGTCTGACTGTGCGTCTCCTCCCCACCCAAATTCGCAGGTTGAACCTTAATTGCCCCTCTGTTCCTATTAAGAGGTGACTGGGTCACAGGGACCCTAGGACTGGGATTGGTGCCCTTAAAAAAGAGGCCTAACAGAGCCTGTTGACTCCTTCTGCCATGACGAACACAGTGAGAAGGAGTCATTTATGAAGCAGAACAAGCCCCCACCATGATCTTAGGACCCCAAGCTTCAGACCCATAAATGTCCCAGTTTAAGATTTTTGATTTTAGCAGACCAACTGAACTAACAGCCTAAATAAAGTTCTTACATATATTAAATCTGTAAAATGGCAGAGGAGATAAAGACACACAGGAGAGAAAATAGATGGTCATTACTATGAATTCCTGACCCTGGTAGAGTAATGAAGAATATACGATTCTGTCCTTTTCCACTCCAGCACGCCGGGAGACGGCAGTGGGCAGCTTTGCATCAGAGGAGGGGACCTCTGCTTGAGCAGACACGGGCAGCAAATCAGGCGTGCATGACTGTATTCTGTTGATGTAGGTCATGTTCTAGTTAACAGCAGTGTGGAAGACATTCCCCTACTTGGCTTCATTCAACTCAGGAAACAAACACAAGACCCAGTTAGCTGATTATCATTATGGCAGCCCTCCTCTCTGGCTGTCCAAGCTGGGCCACAGCCATTGACACCACCTCTGAAGTGGCCAGAGATGAGTGTGTGCCCCCATGTCTCATGCACTTTGGGCCTGGCCGTTGAGGATCACACCCCTGTGGGTACACAGGCATGAACTACAAACTGAAGAGAACAAGAGCTCGTTTGCCTCTATCCTCTCAGCCACCTCCACGGAATTCCACCAACATGGATGTGTATGAATATACAACAACTTCAGCAACCACAAAACTAGGAATTTTTAAAAATGAAAGCCCTATTTACAAACCAGTTTTTTTTTTAAATCACATTTAATTAATGTCTTGGTCTCAAATGCAGATATAGCACACAAGACAATATTCATATTTCTACGTCCTTGTGACCTTTACTGCATTTTAATGCACCAATGGCATTAAAAGAATTTTGCACATAAAGCAAAGTCTGACTGGGAACATGTAGGTGGGCACCAGTGACCGGATTTGCCCACTGACCCTCTAAACCTTAACCTGTCTTACAGAGCTGACTCTCAACCTGAATGCTGGATCGTGTAGTGGACTGACCTCCCTCCTCTGAACTCTGAGTACTGCATGTCCCACCCTCATCAGCAAGCCTGTCCTGAGACCAGGGCACCCTAGGTACCTCTAAATGGCCCTACCCACATGCTCTTCCTGGATCCAGCCCAGCAAACTGAGGGCTCTCCCCATCTTAGGGTGCTGGCTAGACACCCCTGCCTTAGGCTCTGCTCATCTCCCTAGTTCCTCCCTCCACCTACAATCCTCCTCTTTCACACACATAGATCCCTACAGTTGTCCTGAGATGAGAGGCCAGGCTGTGAGAGGTTCTGTTCTTGCTCTGCTTCTGACTCTGTAAGTTTTGCGTAAGTCACTGCCAGGGTCCCCTCAAACTTCAACAACTGATGAGGATGCATCCTTCCAAGAAGGGGTGTTCAGGGACGTGCATGCCTCCCAGAAACCCCTTCTTGACTGAACCCCAGGACCCCTGCAGCCACGCTCTAGGCCAGGGGTTCTCAGTAGAAAGGGGTGTCCAGACTATCTCCAACCCCTGCTCTTCTGAAATGGCACCCTGCCTCTCCGCCATCAGGAACAGGGTTGTGGTGCCCTGGCCTTGAATCAGGTGAGCCTGTTGATGCCCTGACACCGTATAGCAGAAAGGACACTAACAACTCAAGGGAGACAGCTTAAATGACAGGCACATCCCTTCCTATTAGCATGGCCGTGCAAACCCCCCAAGCAGCCAGGCTCATCTGCTGGACAGAAGGCCACTCAAGAGAAGCCACACTGAGGCCTCACCTTGGAGGTGCAGCCAGGCAGGCTCTCCGCGATTCCAGTCCCATCACCATCAACTGCAACTACTCAGGAACCCAAGGCAGGACCCACCTGGCTGAGCGCAGTTTATCCACAGAATCAAGAAAGAACATTCATGGTCTTAAGCCTCTGCAGCAGAGTGGCAAGGCTATGGCACACATGCCGTACCAGGCTATCCATATCCTTGAAAGCTCTAAAAGGTTTGCCATCACTGCTGTGCACGGTGCATGTGCATATGTGTGTGTGTGCGTGCGCGCACATGTGCACATGTGTGCGTATTTCAATAGTGTTAAGAACATTCACATTTCTGTGTTATCATCACCACCTCCACCATTGTCATCCTAAATCGATTCTCTGTATCCATAAAACAGTTACTCCCCTTCCGACTCTCCAGGCCCTGCCACCACCAGTCTATTCTCTGACTCTGTGAGTGTTTGATTCCCAGGCTTGCCACTGACTAGCTGTACCTTATATAAGGACAGTGCTACTGTAATCGTCCTTTTGTGTCTGGCTTATTTCACACAGCATTATGTCTTCAAGGCTTATCCATGTTGAAGCTTCTGTCAGACTTTCAACCCTTTTAAAGACTTCACAATACCCCACTGTATGGTTATACCGCATCTTGCTCATCCATCCACCCGCCGATGACACTCTCTGTGGTTTGGAGTGGCCGCTCTGCGGCAGTAGGTAACTAGAGAAGTGGGATCTGCAGCCGGGGGACCCAGAGCAAGGTCCCCATTGCCAAGACCCAGCGAGCCTGGTGGAACAGAACATGAGACGATAAACTCAGGGTAGGTATAGTGAGTGATGCCGGGAATCCAGGCCGGAGCTCCCGACAGTCCTTGTCACAGCAGGCTGGGCACCTCCCTGGGGCTTCACTCAGGGGCTTCACTCAGGACAGAGACTGACGGGGTCCTATCCGTGCCTGGGCCCCGCTCTGGAGCAGGCTCCGGCCTGGGGTCCAGGAAATGCCTGGTAAGGGACCCTGACACCAGCCAGGTCTGGCTCTCCCATGTTTCTGGCAGACTCCTGGAGAGGAAAGAAGAAAACCGAGGCAAGGACAGGAGCGGAAGCTGCTTCTGGGTGGAAAGGAAAGGGGGAGTCACAGCAGAAGGGGATCTGGCAGGGGAAGTGGACGTCCAGGCAGTGCAGGGTCTCCATCAAAACCTGGGCTCCGAAGTTGGCAGGTGACTACCAGGGAGCAGAGACACCACCATCTGGAGGGGCGGAGGCCGAGGAGGAGGAGGGGAGGGAACCAGGCCGAGCCAACAGGACGAGGCCCCTCACTGATCATCTCTGCTTAGCTTGCTGGGCCCAATTTGCAGGGTCCAAGGGCAATGGAGCCTCATACGCCCACTAAAAGGGCAGGGGCAAGGCTTAGAGAGGTGGCTACAGGCCGTGGAGGGTACAGAAGGCCTGAATAAACTGAATTACACACCTGAATTACATGGGGAGCTTTAGGGCGGCGGCTTTCTCCACTGCACAGACCCCAGAGTGCCCGCACTATGCCCCCAGGCCTCCTGCCCACAACCACTTTACCCAGAAAACCCCTGTGTATGGCGCATCCTGCCCCCTTGGCTGCATGGTCCCACCCGCCCCATCCCTAAAGGTCGCAGCACAGCTGAGGACACACTCCGGAGGACAAGGGTCAATTCCAAACCTAGAAGGCAACTTCTCGCTGACTTGGCAAACGCCGGCCACAGAAATCTCCACAAGAAGGACTGAAGCTGAATTTCACCTTGCACTTAGGTCTTCCAGCTTTTGGAGGTAAAGCCCGAGTGCCCACTCTGACACAGCTGCTGTCGTGAGGGCTGGCAGCAGGTTCCCAGGGGAAGCAGCCCGGGACGCACGGCTCGGCTTCCAGCTGGCTACAGGGCTTTGAGCAAACCTATTAGACTCTCCAAGCCGCAGTTTCCTAAGCCCCAAAACAGAGAACAGTGTGTATCCCCATAACCTGCACACATCTCCCTGTGTCCTTTAAATCATCGCTAGACTTACAATACCTAACATAAATGTTGTGTAAACAGCTGTTATGCTCAATTGTTCAGTGAATTAAAAGGTCTATACATGTTTAATACAGATGCAATTGTCCCAAAAAATATTTTCAATTCATGGTCATTTAAATTCACCGATGTAGAAACCAGTCAACACAGAGGGCCAACCATGTATTTTCCTGTAAGAAAAAACTAAATGTGCTAGAGACTATGTTCCATAGACTCTTGTTGCTACCTGCTCAGTAAATAGCTAAATAACCTTAGATATCAAGAAGCCTCCCGCTGGGGAGAGCAGGTTTCTCTCCTCATTTCAGAAGCCTGGCGAGAGCCTCTACCAGCTCCTCAGCCTCTTCACCGCCCAGGAAATCGGTCCTGTCTTTGCAGGAACCTCCCCACCCCGCACACTCACTGCTCTCCAGACTTGTGCTCTCCCAACCTGCTCGGCTGGAGCTGGCCTGACTTCAAGGACCAGAGCTGCCCCACCACCCCCGGCAGAGATCCACCTCCAAACACGGCTCGGCTGCCCTCTACCAACCCCAGAGCCCCGGGTCTGCTGCCCAGGCCCCACCGCCTTTGACAAACAACTCATTCCCTCTTCCTTGTCTCCTTGAAGTGTGGCCACACGGAGGGCTTGAAGATCAAGAGCCTCCCCAGCCCACTTCTGTCAGGACTCGCCTGTACTTGGTGCAAAATGAGGCCTCTGTAGGCTCTTCCACCTCAAGAGGCTCAGATGAGCATTATCTGAGGTAACGGACTTGAAAAGATTATTTAAAAATTATGAAGCACTTGGTACTGGAGACTGCAGTGTGGTAGGTCCCAGACGCTGAGTCTCTAGAGGCCTGGGATGTTTCCCAAGCAAATCATTTCGGTACAGTGACCACACACAGAAAGGCTTGATGGTCTTTGTGACTCCAGTGCCATTGGCAAATGCAGTGTGATCTCCAGGACAGAGGATGGGAAGGAAATCTGAAAACTTAGATCCTGACCACAACAGTCTGCCAGTGAGTTCAGCATCACTTGGCCACTCTGAGCCCTCTTCCTCGTGTACATGATGAGCTGACAAGCCTTGCACGTCCTTATCCAGCAGGATACCAGGAGGGCAAAGGGTCGGAAAATAAAAACACTGCACACGTAGAAATGTTGTACTATTCAAGGGGATAAAGAATTGAGAAAAGGGAGATAACAAGGAAACATGAAAGAATGAAATAGAAAAAAAAGCAGGCGTTTGGGGTGAAGCATGGGGCTCCCGAGAAAGCCAGGGTGAGATGCTAGAGAAGCTACCTGGACAAAGGGCCTGGGAGTTGGGACCCACGTTTCAGTTGCCCCAGGGGCTCCAACAGAGAAAAATGTAGAAGCAAACGCAGCTTTTATCGCCTGCGATTCCAGCAGCATGGACCAGGATTCACCGGCTCATTCCCGTTGGTCTTCACGGCTCAACCCAGAGCGGAAAAATGAGGAAGAAATAAGCCTGCTGCTTGTACAAATCGTGCAGTGTCCTAGAGAGGCTCTAGCCAGGCCATACCTAGACTCACAGAGCCAATTCAGGCAGGGGGACACCCAAAGACTAAAAACAGTTCCCCCAGGCCAGCACAAGGTTGGCACTGTGTGCTGAGATCACAGCCCCAAAACAAAGGCCATGGGACCTTAGAGTGTTCACCTAGAGCAGACCTGGAGAGTCCATGAGAGGCAAAGGCTGTCTTTGCATCATTTGATCCAGGTTTCAGAATTCAGGAATTCTTCATACAACACCCTTACTGAAGACTTAGCCGGCAATGCACGCACTCTCCCAGTGATAGAGGCCTCATTGTTTTATAAATGAATTCATCTCATTCTTACTCAGAAGGATCAAGCTCTTCTCCCTCCTGTTAACCCCAAACAAACCTCCTCCAGGTACCTGTCTACGCTCTTAGTCTAAATTCTTTTCCCTTACCTGTCCTTCAGATAACCCGAATCAGTGCGAGCTGAGAGCAGGGCACAGGTCACAGATCCCTGTAAATCACATCCATTCCCTTTCCACACGGTCTCCTTGAGACCTCAGGCTGTCCTGACACACAGACTGCTGGCCCTCTCCTCTGCTTTGGGTTTGCTTTGCAACTTGGCCTGGACCTCCTGCTCCCCCTGAGGAAACTCTGGTCTACCTCTGCATCCTGGTTTTGCTCCTCTGCTAGGTGCCAAGGGTACGTCAGGAACATACGCCACGATGAGGCCAAAGCGAAAGTCCCAAATTCATCCCACTCAAGGCAGGCAACGGTCATCTGTCGTTAGGCCTAATAATGAATGACTCTAGAATGTTCGACAGGTATTAAATATTACGTAGCACTTCATTTGACAGAGGAGGAAACAGAAGCCCAGACAGGTATAATGATTCACTCACCAGAACACAGTTGAGAATATAAATAAAAATATCATCTTATTTCCCAGCCTTATATTTTTTCTAGAGCAATCACAACAAAGCACACTTATGCCTTTCTTCTGAGTATATTTTGGGGTTCATTTTCCATAGTTTATGTGCATTCTTTACTTGACAAAAATTCACTAAGTACCTATTATATACTTTGTAAATATTTTCAGTGAAATTTTAAGTCTCCCATAGAGATTTGTGTCTTGGTTTGCATGATCACACATTTTGTGTGTGTGTGTGTGTGTGTGTGTGTGTGTGCTAATTCTCTCAAGCACGCCACATTAACTCAATGATAACTGAGCATTCCTAAAACTACACACTGCTACAAGTAAAAACAGTCACATTCCACAAAATCAGGGCCTTCTCTAGCAGGGGTAGTTCACGAAGCTGACTGACTGCAGGGTTCTGTCTGCCTCATGCCCAGAGGGCTGATCAAGATGACTGGGTGTGATGGTGGTTAATGTTCACAAGTGTGGTGGGGGATTGAGCTGCTAGTCTAAGGGGAAGAGGAAGCTGCTAAACTGAATCTTGACAGCTGATAAGAATGACCAGGCAGGAGAGTGTATGCAAAGGCAGGCAGACATTCACAGCTGGCCCAGGCTGAACACAGTGCAAGGGGAGAGACACAGGTGTGGAAAGTCTCTGAAGCAATTCTGTCTCACGTTAATTTGATTTTACTCTAAATGCCATGGAGATTCAAGAAGAAAATCAAAAGGGAGACTAAACACAGGGGTAACAATTGTGGGATGTAGGAGCCCCAAACAGCAGCTTCTCAGTAGGTAGTGGCTAAATACATGAGCCACACAGATCAAAAGGTGGGAAAAGTGGGAAGGTACTAAAGAAAGTAAGGAGTTGGGCATGGTGGCGCACACCTGTAATCCCAGCACTTGGGAGGCTGAGGCAGGCGGACTGTTGTTAGTTTGAGGCCAGCCTGGATTACACAGCAAGACCCTGTCTGGGGGTGGGGGGCAGTCAAGTCCAAGCAAGGCAACATCAGAAACAAGAAAACCAGAAATACATGGGAAGGAAAGGGGTTAAGAGAACCAGGCAAGCAATAAGAATGAGAGTCAAGAGCACAGGCAGGCCTGCAAACCCATAAAGGAGCCAGCACCTGTCTCAGGTGGGCAAATCTGCCATAGCCTTAAACAGAGTGTAGTGCATATAAATATAACCCCAAAGCTGTAGGGCCCTTCTGAAGCCCTGGAAAGGCATCTGCTCTGGTCAGATGGACAGCACGCAGGCCACAGTGGAGCACAGCCACGAGCTCACGTGGACCCACGCGGACGGGCACCTGTGGGCAGCGAAGTAGGAACAGATGCAGGAGCCGGGCCCACAGGGGGTGGAAGAGGCAGATCCCACCAAGCAGGGGCTGTTTAGAGTTGGCTGAACCCCACTGCATGAGGAATACTGCTGTTCTCTCTTGGAGTCTACTGTCAAAGATGATTGATAAGGAGGATGACATCAGAGGCCCAAAACAGTTTATTTTCTGGTTGAATGAAAATGCTGACCTAGGCAAGTCTGAACCTTCTTGGAACTGGAGGCTCCTGACGTTATCCCCCAATTCCCAAGAAACCCTGATCACTTTTTTTACAAGATTATTTTTCTTAAAATCAGGAGCTCCTGACCACCTGTGCGGTACTTAAGAGTAAACCCAAGTGGACGCCTCCACAGAGGCCGTGCCCAGTAGAGGCAGTGGGATTCCTGCAAAATTTATGAGTCTCTGCTTCGAGCTACAAACAAGCGACAGGCCTGGAGCTGCACTGATGGAGGAGGTTCTCAGTGTAAAGATCTGAAATTAAAACATTTCTCTATGTTTGTGTTAACGCTAAACTGAGGCCAACGAAAACATCAATTACCGTCTCCCAGGCCCTCTAATTTGGCCCTGAATATGAGTTTCTGTGAGCGGGGAGAATGTTCAAAGTGATGAACAGAGGCCAATGTGTTAGGCCTGTCGCTGAATTTCTGGGTCATGGCTGTTTTAAATTAAATTCTCAATGCTATTTCTATGAAACTATTGGCGTAGCTCTGCACTGGAAAAGCTATTTTTGTGCTCTGAGCCACAGATACTTATATGGAGGCATATCCAAAATTCCAATTCCATTTTGTCTTCATAATGCTCTGTTCCTCTACTAAAGAGCAATCTAAGCTATCATCATCGTCATTTTGGGTAAGACTTCTGCAAAACTCAATGTGCTCTGAGACAAACTCAGGTATCATAGGACCCAGACAATCGACTTGTAAAACGGGGTAACCATATCCTAGGAGCTGTAACTTTTCGAGGAATGCATTCAGCTCTTCCTTCCATGGCAACAGGTGTTGTTGGTTTGTTTTTTTTTTTCCCAATTCCATACCCCTGCTACTTTGGGCCCTGATTCACCCCTCCCAGAAAAACCCAGTCCTAGAAGTGGCTCTACCTGATATTTATACCTCACCTACTCCCTATTCCCTGGGGTCTCTGCATTTAAATGTTATCTTTAATAATGAAATGCAGGGTTGTATCTGCTTAAAGGGCAGAAGTACCAACAAATGAAGCAAAGATGTTTCTGGCTAAAAGGAGCACGGTTCCTAAGTAACAATATAGTTATTCTACAGAAAAGTCATGCAGCAGGCTAGGAGGGCTACGAAGTGGCAGCACAGTCATCAGTCATAGGGAGAGGCACCGGACAGAAATCTAAAGTGATTACTAAGAATGGGAACATATTAAGAGATACTTATAATGTTATAGTTCTTTTCTAGATCTCCCCCCAAATCCTCATGTGCTCATAGAAGGACTTTGGGGAGGTGACTGGATCATGGGGGAATAAGGCTTATCAGCGGGTTGGGTGGTTGATGAGTTTATAATTGAAAGAGATGTTGGGAGGTGAAGCCTAGCCAGAGGATGTGGGTCACTGGGAGCGTGGCCTGGAAGGGTGTCTCTCCTCCCACCTCATTTACTCTCTCTCTCTCTCTCTCTCTCTTTTTCTCTCTCTCCCTGCTGTGTGTCTACCATACCCTAAGCAACTCTGCTCTGCCATGCTGTCCTGCTCTGGAGTCAGCTGATAAGGCACTGAGACATCCATAAGACATCAGCAAAATAAACCTGTCTTCCGTATAGTTGTGGGTGTCTGGCATTGCGTCCCAGTGATGAAGTAACAAACCTATGACCATGGCCGCTCCCCTAAAGCCTCTCAGCTGAGGCTGATCGGCAGAGGGTAGGTAATAGAGGAGAGGAACACTCATCAACACTACCTAAGCAATTGGCCTGCTCTTTCCTGTTATCTCAGTTTCAGATCGACCTTTGAAAGTAGACTGTGTTATTACTGTTTCATAGGGAAGGAACTGAGCCTCAGAGGTCTTAAATCACTTGCCCAAAGCCACATATCTAGTTAGGGGCAAAGCTTGCACTCAACCCAGGTCTGCTTGACTCAACGGTCCATTTCATTTCCATTATCACTCTGAGCTGAGCACAGGATCGGAGGAGAAGGCCGAGCACTATTGCTGGTTTGGTTTCCAGCAAACAGGTTTGGCGGGAGAACATAGGGAGGATGTCTTTGCATAAACTGCCTTAGATATTACAAACAGGCTCTGCTGACACTGATTGACATTCCCAGAGATGGTGCCAGCCACAAGGAAAGAATCAATAGCTCAACGTGAAGCCCTCTGCACTGTGAAAGATGTGGTGAACACCCATGGCCAGCAGACAGAAACCGTCACCTCCACAGCTCGGGAAAAACCACCACAGCAGCTTTCTCCGGTCAACACAGATGGCGGGATGTGCACAGGCGTGATGTGAGATTGCTGTTTGCAACCTTCCCGTGAAGATGTTAACCTTTCAATCTAAAAGAAAACATTTAGAGAGCAGCACATTTGGGAAACTCAGGTCCCTTGCAGTCTGGGAACATGAGGACAGATGGACAGCAAGATGCCACAAGGAAGAGGCAAGGCCTCGAGACGCTGATGTTGGCACGCGGTGTGCTCAGGCATCTTCTGTGACATTTACACTCAGAACTGGCTCAGGAAGAGCAGGTTTTACATCCACAAACTAACACATATGGATTTATGTACTTAGATTCTACTTTACATGCAAGAAAATAAAATAAACTTTAAGTGAGTAGTTTTTAACTTAGTCAATATGATGGGTTGTGTTGACACAAGAATTACTCCTCCTAATTAATTCAAACACTCCAAAACACTGAACAAAAATATAACAGCAACATGATCTAGAAACTGGAAACCTCCGTGTGTCTGCACAAAGAGGAAAGTGAAGCCAAGGGGCTCGTGGAGAAATCCAGAGCAGGGGAGGCCTGAATGGCCAAGGGTGCGACGGTAATAGCAGAGCTTGCAGTGAGGGGACTCCAGGTGACCAGCAGGTGGAGGAGCTGTCAGGGAGGCACCCGTTCAAGCTAGAGGTGATTAAGGGCCTAGCCGAAGTGCAATCGGCTTAGAGGGACATCATTTACAAGCAAAAGAGCTTACTGTTTGCTGGGGCGGAAGGTGGACAATGAGACCTACAAAGAATATGGAACCTGGTTTTGCCTCACAGGCAAGAACAAGGTTTAAATGCACATTTCCAGGTCATTCTGGGACTAGAGGCCAAGAAATTAACAATAAGGCTAGTATAGAGGAGGTAAAACTTTGAGGATACTGGCTGAAGTAAATGTGAAATTACTTCATAAGGATGTGCTAAAAATCTGAAGTATTTAGGATTTAGGGAGGTTTGTTTTTGTTTTTTGATACAGGGTCTCACAATGTAGTCCAGGCTGACCTTAAAGTCACTATGTAGGCCAGGGTACCCTCAAACTTAGAGCAATCCTCCTGCCTCAAGCTTCCTGAGTGCTAGGATTGCAGGCAAGCACCACCACACTTGGCTAGGATTTCAATAAAAAACAACTGATGAATATATAAAGCATAACAGGAAATAAATCATTTAAAAAGTAAAAAATGGGTAACAAATAATCTAAAAGTACATTTAAGATATAAAAGAACTATGAAAGGTTAGAAATAATAATGCAAAAGATCATATTAAACAAATACAAAGTACCAGATAGAAATTGTAACAATAAAAAGTAAACTTTAGTATTTCTTCATCTATATATGGTTTACTGTTCAGTTCACCCACTGTTCTTTTTAAATTTAATGTTTACTTTTTATTTTTAGAGCTGTACAATGTGACATGATAAAATGACAAGGTCCCACATGTGCCTAAGAAAGGACATTGCACCCGGGGAGTTCAAGAGTGTAAAAGGCTCAGTTCGGAGATGGGGCTTCGTTTCTTATGTTCATTCCTGTTTCTCTACGCCCTGGAAGCATGCCTGAGACATACACAGTACTCAACAGTGATTTTAAAATAATTATTCTAAAATAAACTAGTAAAGAAAACAACTGAAAAAGCTTTAGATACGAACAGAGACATGGTTCTTCAGGTTAAGGAAGCACGCTGAGTTCCGGGGAGGACATAGAAAAATACTACATTTGGACACATGAGACAGAAAGGTGAAACCCACAAGACTAAATAAATTTCAAAAGTGTCCAAGAGAGAATAATACGAATTCCCTAAAACAAAAATGAGAAACTGGGAAGATCTCTAATAAAGTACAGTTGCGAGTAGAACACAGTGTAATATCTTACACAATACTCAGGGAAAATATCTGTTTAGAATTCTGTACTTTGTGACATTATCTCTGCAGGATGACATGAAATAAAGACATTTTTAAACAGGACAAAAAAGACCCAGAATTATGAAAGCATTATAGGTCCAGACTTCTGCTGAAAAAATTATATAAAGAATAGGCAAAAATTTAAAGATAGGAAATCACTACAGTTAAGTAAATTTTAATAATAGTAAGGAAGAAAATCATGACTAATTAGAGGACTTGCAAGACTATATACAAAGTATATGTTAAACTATACACGAACCCACCAAACTACAATCAGAAAAGGAGCACATCAAATTTAAAGCGATGTAGAACCACTGAATTGATTAGGAGAAAACAGAGAAATTGATTGTACTTTGTTAAATAGACATGTTAAAAATGTGAATATGGTGTAACTATTAAAGAATATAAATAGAATTTATGCCATTCAAAACTGGTGACAAAAAGATAGGAATACAAAAACCTCGATCTATCAAAAAAATAAGAAAAGATAAAAGCAACAAAAATGATAAGAAAAATCAGGTCAAATATGTGTGTGCGTGTGTATGAATATAAAAGTTTAAATTCTATTATTAAAAGGTAGACTTTCAGATTAAAATTTAAAAATCAAACTATACATAAGTTCTATTTCTAAGATACACAGTTAAAGTGAAATCATCCAGAGAAATTAATATTAAAAGACATATGAGGAAAATATTAACCAAGAGGAAGCAGGTATAGCACTGTTAATGTTAGGCAAAACAGAAATTAGAGAAATATGCCACTTAGAGAAATAGCAAAAGATAGTAGTAACATAATAAAGACAATTCACCAAGAAGCAATCATGACTTCGCGTTTGGCCTCACATTAAATAAAGTTTTATTGGAACACAGCCTTGCCCATTGGCTATGGCTGCAGTCAAGCTCCAAACAGCAGAACTGAAGAGTTATGGCAAAGGCCATATGGTCTACAAAGCCTAAGACATCATTTTGTCACTTTAAAGACAGTGTGCTTGTTCCTGCATGGAACTTTCATGTGATTTATAATCTGAGCTAGGCTGGGGCTTTAGCTCAGCGGCATAAGCGCCTGCCTGGCAAGCGCAAGGTCATGAGTTGATCCCCAGTACTAAAAAAAAAAAAGCAGTATAAACTGAGCTATCAGAAGTAAAGTCACTTGGAAAATCTTTGTGCACATAATGTTTCCTAATTTGGATAGCTTAATAAAAGCAGAATAAATGAATATGACTCCATAAAGACATTTCAGGACTGATACCATCCCCCACTCTCTCAGAATATTCTAGCTATAACAAGGATGCTAGCTATGAGAATAGAAAGCAAAGCCGAGTGTCTAGGTAGCATATCTCTGGTCCTTATCCATGCAGATACGTAAATTTACACTCTTGATGGGCATATTTTCAGTTACTCCAAAAGGTACTAGGAAAACTGAGCGAGGGAAAGAGTGGTAGTTTCCACGCTGAGCTATGGTGGCAGCTACAAGTATGAGATGCAGAAGATACTGGGTTCTGCCACTCTGAACACAACCGAGGCCTAAATCTGCATACGACTGTAACTCAACTGTCTCCAGTAAGAAAGTTCTTTAACAACTACTCCGTATTTTTGAGTAATACAAATTCTTCTATCTGGGAAAGTTTTATTCTTCAGAAAGAAAAATTATGGAATGGAACAACTAAGTCAACCCCATCTCTGAGATAGAAGGTGAAGCAGGCGGAGGGGTCTCAAATCCAGTGTTTTATGAACAAAATAAGCATCAAGAAATACAGGTGTCATCTTATAAGGGAACTATTCTGAGGGTCTGGCAACATAAATCTATCAGTAAGTTTATAATAAACTATTGTAGAATCATGCTCCTCTCTGACCAAAGTAAAAGACTGCAAATCTGGATCATCTCGCAGTTTTGGAGACATCTTCAAGATCTCCCTTATCCTGTTGTGTCTGAGGGAGGGACAGACAGACCTAAGCACCCAATCTCTAACCCTACACCTTAGTCTCAGCACTGCCTAGATGGGTGAGCCAGAGTTCTGGTCCCCCTCATCACTCACCATGAGCCCCAGGTAAACAAAGAATGCTATTTATAAACTTGGGTGGCCTCTGTTATATCTAATTCCATCAGTTTTGCACACGTTTCAGCCCATGGTTGGCAGGCTCTCAGTAATAGCACCCAGAGGAAAGCTGTCTAAATCATGTCAGTCAGGAAGTAGAGTGCCAAGAAATTCCTCAAAATTATAAAAGTAATCACAATAGCTAGCAGGGTTTTTTGTGTGTTTTCTTACGTGGCAGGGACTTTTCTAACATATTTCATGCGTTATTGCCTCCCAGTTATCTTTGAAGTAGGTATTATTATTATTTCTATTTTATAAATGAGGAGAATTTATGTAACTTGTCTGAGGTTATTCAGCTAGGAACTCATGAAAATTCAGTTTCTACTGAGTAGAATATTTTTTTTCCAAATTCACGCTTAGACAAACCTATAAGCTATTTTAGGAAAAATCCTAAAAGCTACCAAGGAAGAAACATATTATTTTATAGTAAAAGGGCAATCATTTGTCATCAGATTTCTAAGAAGTAGTTGAACAGACGCAGGAAGGCAATGGTATTAACATCTTCCAAGTACTGAGGGAAAGTAATTTTGTCTATAATTCCACAGTGAGCATCCAGAAAGATGGAGAGCAGTAGAGAAACAGTCTGTTCGAGATTTGGTGTGCAGACACTGGACTATGTAAGAAGGAGGGAAGCGGGGTTCCTAGACCCAGAAAGGATGTAAAGTGAGAACTGAAGCCCACAGGGACAAAGAGGCTTTAAGGAAGGAGGTGGTGGCAGGTGGCTTTGAGCCTGGACTCACTGCGTGGGAGGGGCAGCTGGAAACTGCTGAGGCACAGTGACTACAGGTGACCCCACAGGCCTCCATGGAGAAATGCACCAGTGCAACAGAGCAGTGGATGTGTGGACTGGGGTGGTGGTGAGTTATTCAGATTCAGATGCTCGTCAGAAAAGGGCAACTGAGTGATAGCCATCTTGGAGAAGGGCAGCTGAGTGGTAGCCATCTTGGAGAAGGGCAAACTCTGAGATGTGCAGCCCAGCTCCATCTGGTGGCTTCATGTGACAGGGCCAGGGAGTTGAGTTCAAGCCAGCAGGAAGCCAAGTTGAAGCCAGAGGGAGGTACATGGGCTGCAGCAGGCTAAGCAAATCTGGCTCCAGGCTCATAGGCAGTGAAATAAAGGTACATTATTGGGGATGTAGGGCCGAGGATTTAGCTCACCGGGGATTACTCACTACTCCACCATCAGGCCACAGCTGGCTTGCTGGGATTAATCAACTCAGATCCGGATTCTGTCTGCCCACGGTATTTATCAACAGCAGAGACACTTCTTTAAGTGGACATTTTTTTCATTTTATTGTCTTTTCTTGTTTTTGTTTTGTTTTTTCTTGATTGTTGGTTCTTGTTTTTATATGTGTGAACATGATTTTTAGTTTGTTGTTGTTATTGTTGTTCTGTTCTGTTCTGTTCTTGTTTTATTTCTTCCTTCTCTTTCCCTCCTGTCTTCTTCACCAGTTTCCCAAAGTTTGCATGATCTTCCTTTGTCTTCCAGCTTTGCTTCCTCTTCTATTTCTCTATTTTTCTTCCAACTCCTTTTAAATTTTCTCCCCTGAGGGTAAAATCACCATATTGAGGGCTTATATACTCCATACAATCTTCTGTGCATTTTAATTCTGTTATATAGCCACAAATCTGTTCGTATGGCTAAAGGTGGCAAATTAATAGTTACCTCAGTTTGTCATTTTCTAGGCTTGGTTTGATGCTATTGTTACTGATTGTACTACTTTAGTCTAGGTTCTAATCAGTTGTTCTTCCTGGTATACCAAGACTGAGACTGCCTAAGGGTCATAAAAAGCACTATGGGCCAGTGCCAAAGAACCAAGGGCTGGGCCAAGTAGACAGCAACTTCTCCTTCCAATAATTTTTTTTTGTACCAGGGATCAAACTCACGACCTCGCGTTTCCCAGGCAGATGCTTGTGCCACTCAGCTAAATTCCCAGCCCTACATCCCCAATAAATTGAAGAGGTAGAATCCTGCAACAGATTCAAAATCCAAAAGCCAACTGTACCTAGAAGACACCTCTGAGAAGTAGTCATTTACTAAGAGTTCTAAATACTAGCAATCAAGCTACTCACATAGGCAGTTTACAAGCATCAACTTAGGAATTAAACAAAAAAGAAGGGCTGGGGATTTAGCTCAGTGGCATAAGCTCCTGCCTGGCAAATGTGAGGTCATGAGTTCGATCCCTGGTACAAGGGGGGAAAAAAAAGCATACAAGGAATTAAACAGAAAAGGAGAAAAATAAAAAGACACTTAACCAAGATGCAACCTGAGATTTCCAGCTCACCAAAGGCAAACCCAAGGGGCAATGAGGCAGAACAATCCAAAAGCACCCACCTGGATTCTCTAAAGTAGTAACAACAAGCAAATGAACAAAGCTCTAGAAAAAAGTCAACTCAGAAATTATTTCTCAAATAACTAGAGACAGTGACCATAATGAAACATGGGCTAAGCAATTCTAGAGCATTAAAAAACAATAGAGGAGCTTAGGAAAATGATGGAAACCATGAATTCCAACATAGGAGAGTAAAGGAATCCATTAAATAGACTCAAATAAACATCTGAGAGATTAAAATTTTCATTGAAAGTGCATGAGGCAGAATGAGGCAATGTGAGGACAGAACATCAGCTATAGAGGTCAGGATTGCAGTTAGCAATCATAAAAAAGATTTCTTAAAAATAGTAAGGAATCATGAGAAATCAGCCCAGCAGCTGTTACATGATGCAAAGAAGAATAATTTAAGAGTAATCAGAATCAATGAAAAAGCAGGAGATAGCACAAATGACATTTTAAAAAAACCTGTTCACAAAAGTCATGGCAGAAAATTTCCCAAACAAGAAAAAAGAACCTGACATTTAGATAAGTGAGGTGTATAGAACTCCAATTAGCCATGATTTTAAAAAAATCTACACCACGTCGGGCTGGGGATTTAGCTCAGTGACTTAAGCGCCTGCCTGGCGTGAGGTCGTGAGTTCAAAAATAAAAAAATAAAAAATCTACACCAAGGCATATAATAGTCAGGATTCCAGGGCCGGGTATTTAGCTCAGCAGTTCAGGCACCTGCCTTGCAAGCTCATGGTCATGAGTTCAATCCCCAGTACAAAAAACAAAAAAAAAGATTCCAGAAATTCAACACAAGAACAGAATATTAAAAGCTGTTAGGGAAAAGAAACAGATCATCTATAAAGGAAAACCAATCAGAATCACAGCAGACTTCTCAACACAGACCCTCAAGTCAAGGAGAGCTTGGAGTGAAACACTTCAAGCCCTAAAAGAAAACAACCTCCAACCCAGACTGATGTACCCTGCAAAATTATTTTTCAAAATCAGTGAAGAAATAAGATATTTCCATGACAAAGAATACCTGAGGAAATTCATGATCATCAAATTAGCACTCCAAAATGTTCTGAAGGACATTCTAGAAAGAGATAACAAGAATCATAACTCCATGAGCCCCAACAGAAGACATTCACCAGTCACAGCAAGTAATAGAATTAATTCCACACCCAAAGTCTCATTTGTAAGAGGAATATAAAGACATTCTCACACTTCACTTTCAAATTTAATAAAAGAACTTCTGAACTTATAGTGAAGAAAAATGAACTCAGGAGAGAGCGGGGTATCAGAACTAGCTGCCTAAAACATGCACTGAATAAAAATGAACATGCAGAAAGAGATGAAATATATTTATACTTGTATCTGTATATTTATTAGTATATATACATTATCGTATATACTTAAACAAACGTAATAAGGGCTGGGGGTTTAGCTCAGCAGTACAAGTGCCTGTCTGGCAAGCGTGAGGTCATGAGTTCAATCACTGGAACCAAAAAAAAAGTAACAAACAGAAATATATAAGTACACATAAATATTTTACCAAGAATGTAAAATATAACAATTTGGATAGGTGACAAAATCCAGACTCAAGGGAAACTACAGATGGAAAATAAAAGATTATGTTATTAGCTCTCAAAAATAAAGGCTAAAAAAAAATCCTACGCACATACTAGGAGTGGGCCAAACAAGAACAGGGAATCACCAGTTAGCACAGATTCAGCATCTGAAAGACAGACAGTGTGCTCACAAGGACTGAGACAGAAAGCAATTTCTCATAGGATTAAATAAACACAGATCTGGCACACCGGTCTAGTTGTGATAATTTGGAAAGAGACCCTTGACACAAGCTTGTTTTTTGGGTTTGTTTGTTTTTTTCCAGTAATGAGGTGATTATCATTCTCTTCAATCTTCTAGAAATCTTTTCCTGGAGAAACAGAGGGAAAAGGCCTCATCTTCAGATGTGCTGTTGATGGACCAGGTGGCGGAGGAAAGCAGCCCCTTCTAGGCTCTCTGAGTAGGTTCCGTGAAGAGGATGGATACGGCCACCTCCGAAGCCTGGCTGCTGAGAGGGCCAGGCAGCACAGGATATGGGCCTGTCTTCCCCCAGAGTCAGCTGCACTGAATACTTCTATCTCCACCAAAGCAGCCAGTGCATACCACGCTTCCAAACATACTTTATCATTGTGTTTTCCTAGTAAGAGGCATTAGGAATCCATGAGCTTTTCTTTCTCTTGTCCTACAGTAAATCCCTGACCTCCACACTGCAGGAAGGAAAACGGAGCCTGGTGCTTTACCAGTCTGTCTAACCATCCGCTCACCTGATGCTCAGAGGAACAGTGAAGGTCCACTTTAGCACAGCTCTGAAGACATAATCTTGCCTTGCACTATGACTGCTCCAGAATTCCACGGGATTCCTGGAACTCCAATGTGACTGGGAACCTCCCAGGGAATTCTGAACACTTCTAGGGTCCAGCTGGCCCTGAGGAAAGGCGAGCTAGACTAAATGGAGGAATTCTCAGACTTCTAAAGAGAAGTGACAGTGGACATGAGAGAGGAGGGCGGCAGAGACATTTTACAGTCAATCACAATTCCAGCATGAAAAAATTTCTATTCCCTTCTCTACTCTTCCCTTGTGATTAAAATAATAATAATGGGAAGACAGTTGACAGGAGCAACTGAGATGCACAGACTTCTGCTACTGACCCCAATAAGATTTGATTCCAGTGTTTAGTGACGGTGGTTTTGGGAAAGTACCTCTCTGATCCTAGTTTCTGAATCTCTATAATGAAAATAACAGTCCTTACCTCCAAGCATTCTAAATTGAAATACCACACATAAGTGCCTAATAATAAATGCAAGCTATTATTATTGTAAAAACTTGATTTAAAAAGAAAGAAAAAAAGTTGAGAAATACAGGCAAGTACAAAGAAAATCAAAAGCACTCATCCCCCCATTCATTTCAATGCATATAATGCCAGTATTTTTAAAGAGTAAAATTTTTGTGCTTTCCAATCTACAACCTGTCAGGAAATTCACCCCCTACCCTAAGCCGTCCTGTGTAACACCGTTCTTGTACCACATAGTGTTTAGAGGTCCCATGATACTCCTTTGGGTTACTTTACTTTTTAATGATCTCTGCCTCCTTCCTCTCTGCAGGTCCCACATTTCCTGTGTCCCCAGCACGCCTGACCCAGCCCTGAGGGTAGCCGCTGCTCTCCTCCGGCTCTGGGGGATGCAGCCTTCCACCTCACCACCCAGACTACCCGTACCTGTGTCAGAACCCTCTGTGTCCTTCACAACATCCCCGGCATCCCAAGGCACTGAGAAGACCCGTGTGACTGGTAGGTCACCCAGCTTCACAGATTCCACAGCTGCAAAAGCTGCCCAAGGCAGAAAGGCAGTTTTTCTCCAAACAGTATAAAGCAAACTGCCAGCATATTAAATGCACAATCAAATACTCTCAGGAAGCGGAACAGACTGAAGATGCTTATCTGAGCACATTGTTTTTCTAAGCAACAAGACCAAACAAGCTCAAAACACAGAGTTTTCTTTTTGAATGGAGGTCACAACACTTCTTTATCAATGATGCTTTGAGATCACAGCAAATCCTACAGATTCCTAACAGGGTATCAATGACAAGTGAATTATATTCTAAAATAAGCTCTTTCTTCCCAACAAATTAGTGTTCTTAAAAATTCTTATAACCAAATGATTCCATACTGTGGCCTGTTTTAACAGGTGGTTCAAACCCCGATCAACTTACTGCATTTGTTACAATCACATTACTTACTGTCTGTACAAGGAGAGAAGTGTGCCCTCCTTACAGTAAATGTGCTGTAATCCTGCTCACACAGCACTGGGGTCTCAGTACTTCCAGTTCATGTGGCAGTAAGCCCACCTCAGGCGGCTCCCCGCGCGCACACACACACACACACACACTCTTCTAGATTCCAGACTTGATCTGCCCAGACCTTGTGAGAACCAGCAAGCTCCCTCCAAGCGCCCAGAGAACTAAGCCTCTCATGGAAACACTGATTCAACCATAATAAGAACCGACGTGAAACCACACAAGTGAACTAAACATTTCTTCCACCCAATCGGAGTTTAGCTACAGCAACTGCCCCAGGGTTCGGAAGGGAGGCTGATTCTTCTTTGAGGTCCCGTTTGTCTCAGCCTCCTCCACTACCCTGTTTGCACAATTGCCTTTTGTGAGCGAGCAAGGGGTGGAGGGCTGGCCAGGTCAACACCCTGCAGGAGGCAAATTAAAACCTGGGCCTGCAGACGGCTGTAACAACCCCTTTGGGTCGTCTGAAGGCAAGTGGCAATCACCTTCCTCCACCCACACAGTGTGGAGGGAGGTTTTCACCTCCAAAGCCCAGGCTCGACACAGTTTTTGTCGAACATTCTTTGTTTTCTTTTTGCCGCCCCCCACCTCCGTTTCTTTCGTACTTCGGCAAATGACACGAGTTGAGGTGGGGGGATCAACCCAACCGAAACACTGAAATCCTCAGGAATGTGTCTGCACCCCGCCCCGCCCCGACACCCTCAAGTTCAAACGCCAAGTCGGGGAATGGGGAATGTCACGCTGCCCAAGTGTTGGCCAAGGGTGCCCGCGGCCTGGCCGCTCGCCCTGGAGGACAGAGGGACCATCTGGACACCCAGAGCCGGACACCCGGAGCTGGACACCCGGGGCCGGACACCCGGAGCCGGACACCCGGAGCGGGGTCCGCGCACAGCGCGCCTCCGGCAGCGGTGCGGGGAGGGCGGCGCGGGCCCTCGGAGCCCGAGGCGGGGTCGGGACCCGCGGGAGACCGGAGAGGGAGGCCGGGTCCGCTCGCGTCCTGGCCCCGGCCCGCGCCCGCCCGACCTGGGCGCTTCTCCCTCGGCGCGCAGGAGTTTTCTCTCCGTGGAGCCGGTCCCGGCGGCACCCGGAGCCAGGGGAGGCCCGGCCCTGGCGGTGCGGGGCAGACGGGACGCAGCTCGGAGCCCGAGGATGCCCGAGCCCCGGGGTCCGCGCCCCCCGCCCGCCGGCTCTCCAGGGACCCTGGGTGACCCCAGCCTGCCCAGGGGCTCCCCGCGCTCCCCATCTCGTCCCCTGGGGCTGGTCACTCACGGGCAGTGCGGATGGAGCTCCGACTGGCGTCCACACCCGGAGGAGGAGGGCAGGGGAGGGGCGGGCGGGGGAGAGCAGGGGAGGGCAGGGGAGGGGAGGGGAGGTCCCCGCGCGCCTCTCGCCCCGCCCCGCCTCTCCCACCCGGGTCCCCGAAGTTCTTGTGTCGGAGTCTTCTTCGCTGCCTTCTGCGCACCCCTAGCCCCCCAACGTCCGGTCCCCAAAAAAGAAGAGTGAGCGCCCTCCTGCAAAGCCTCCTCTTTTCCCTGTCCCCAGAGTAAGAGGAAAGGCAGACCCAGGACCTCATTTCCCCAGGCAAAACCAGCGCACGGGACATTTGAGTGGAGACCGGGTCGAGTGGGGGGCGCAAAAGGTGGACACTGACCTCCTGCCGGCCACCCTGTGCTCCTGGAGGGTGCAGACCACAGGAGGAAGGGGCAGAAGAGGACATCCCGGCTCCTGCGCCCGGGACTTCAGGCTGGCGAACTGGGCGGCTGGAGAGAGGGAACGTTTGGATGGGAAAGTGGGGCCGGGAAGGAAGCAGAAAAAAGGAAATGCAGAAAGGTTCTTAAGCAAAGGGATATTGTGCCCAAGCAGCATCCGATCGCTTTTGTATTCCCAGGGTCTGGCAAACAGGTGGCATCGAGTAAGCAGTGGCTCATGGGACCCCTGGGAAGGAAGTGAGGCACCCAGACACTGCCCTGCGTTCCTTTGCTCGGCCAGCTGTGTGATTCTCTTTCACGCTTGGTCTTCCTTTCGCCCTTGGAGTGTCTGATGAAATGGGAGAGACAGGCAGGCACCCTCTTCAACACCCGCCAGTGCTGAGAACCTGAGACCGGGGCTCTGAGCGAGGACACGCGTCCAGAGGGAGAGGAGGCCAAGAGTCACACTGCTGGGACCTGTTTAGGACACTTTATTGTCAGATAAGGTTTCTAAAGTTGTGTATGCATAAGCAGTCTAGGTACCGGGTCCTCCTCAGCACTCCATCCCCTCAGCCACCTTCCCGGTTGAGGAAAACCAAGGGACACTTTAAACATTGGGAAGTCCACTGGTAACTTTCCAGAGACTATGAAATCAGGGAGGTTCTGACCCCCGAAGTCATGGATTCAACCTCCTGGCAGCAGCAGGGAGAAGTGGAGAACACCTAGAGCAGAGGGCCAGGAGTGGAGGGAAAAGAAAGAGAAGGAACAGCTATTGTCGCTGTACCTTAACCTGCACCCTTATGCTGAGCCACCTGTGTCCAGTGTCCAGTGTCCAGTGTGCAACTCACCTTTTACCACTGGGCCATCCAGTGAGGCTGGGCCATCTCAGAAAAATGCCACAGCTAACTCTTGCAGAAAACAGCACCATGCTGGAAAGTCTTTATCCTTGTACTTAAACACAGTTTTGAGTGGCCTTCATAAACGTCATCTTTTATATAAGCAGTATGGCCTTAATTCCTGGGTAGCCCACCTTTGAAGTAAATTTCTCTTGGAAACTTTGACACTTTTGCAAAGCCAAGAGCCAGTTCTAAAGACTTCAGTTGGTTGGAAAACAGTTTGTGTTTTGCAAAGGAATGGTCTTCCTTTCTGTCTCAGCCTTGCCCCAAAGGTTACCACTAGCATGATGTGGACTTCTTCCTTGTAATGCCAACATGAGTTTCCAGCCCTGCATATCAAAACCCAATGGTAATCACTGTGGCCTGGCCTCTGTAGATAGGCCACCCAAACCATTCACCGCCAGCTGTGACCTCATTTTACTCCAGTCACACTCTTTTCCCTGCTCTGCAATAGGGAGGCCCTTAGAGGATTTCATTCTCCTTTTCATTAACGTGTCACCTTTCCTGGCAGGCTTTTTTGTAGTTGTTTTTGTTTTGACATGCCAAACCTTGGTGTTTAATAGAACGCTCTTAGCACCTACTGGTCTACTGTTCATCCTACTGATTAAAGACGTACATGGCTGAGTAAGGCAGTTTCCTCATCCTCTACCTCCCAGCAGATTTCCAGGAAAATCCATGGGACCAGTGAGAGGCAGTTCAGCTTCTTTTTGTTTGTTTATTTATTTATTTTTTTGTACCAGGGATCAAACTCATGATCTTGCGCTTGCCAGGCAGGTGCTTATGCCGCTGAACTAAATCCCCAGCCCAGTTCGGCTCCTTTTAGATGATGGTTTCTCACCTGGGTGCAGGGAGCCATCAGCATGGGCAGTCACAGCCTCACCCTGGAGCTCTGGGCTCAGTGGTGTCAAGAGTCTCTCAATCTGTGCTCACCTGGCTGAGGTCAGGGGATCCAGAGGCCTGATGACCCTACCCTTTGATGACAGAGGTTGGCCTCGGTTTAATGGCTTTCTTGCTGATTCCAGCGTCATGAGACGTGTTCATCATGTCAGTCATGCTCTTCTAGGACTCAGAAGCCTCTTCCATAACTAGTTTGGGTGAGGCCACCAGGATTGCAGTTCCTATATCTGCCAATTTGTGTACAACAAATTGGAAATCTAAATTATGTCAAGATTTTGCTCTGGACAATGTACCATGACAGCTGGTTCCAAAGTTCTCAGTCAGGCCTTGTTCAGTGCCTGTGAGAACATAACTTCAGGTTCCAACAAGCCCTGGCCGTCCAGGGAGCTGGCAGTCCACAGCAATAGCAGGTGGCGAGGAGGAAAGGACACCAGCATCATTCACGCCTTCCCATCCACCAGGTGCTGCTCTACTTTGGCAGTGTTGTGGGAAAGGTCATAGGTCACATGCAGGTCCAGGTCATCTGGAGTTGTGTTGCAGACCTTGGCAAAAGCCTGGCGGGTTAGGAAGGGCTTGGGTGATTGGCTGACCTAGGCATAGTTACCAGCAGCCCCATTCCCTTTGGGTGGCCCTGGCCCTCTGGGATGGGGATCCAAGCACAAGCCACTGTTGGAGACTGACCATGCTCTTCTCTCTCTTCATGGCCTTCTCCAAGGCCTCCAGTGCATCTGTGGCCACCTGGTGTCCAGACCCTGGCTGCCACTGTGGGTCATCACACACTCCTGCCTGTTGTGGTTGATAGCCATCTTCACAGTGTAGCCTTCGAAGGTCTCACCCACACCCTGGATTTCTGCATAGTGGCTAACTGCACCCAGGGTCCCCTGCTGAGGAAGGCCTCTCTTTTTGGCCCTCACTGAGACCTTATTGGGGTTGGCCTGCAGCATCCTTCTGTACTATTCACAGTGCTCCTCGTCCTCCATCCAGGTATAGTCTTCTCTCTGGGACCAGTCCACACCACCTCCAAGGCTTCCTCCAGGTCTTTGGCATTTATCAGGATAACCCCTGTGGACCCCACCCCAATAGGAATGTGGTCACACATTGCTTGGGTCCAATGTTGCTTTCATCCAAGTTGGTTCTCAGCAGGCGGACACCACAGTTGCTGTCAAATCCAACACCACCTGGGGCACCACTGCTTCCAGGTCATTCATATCAAAGGCTGCCATGTTCCCAGTGGCAAACCCATAGCCTGAGTGAACATCAGAGACAATTCCAGGCACGGCTGCCATGTTGCCAGTCTCTTCATGACTGGCAAGAAGCCACCAACACCACCTCGGTGACAGGCATTCCTTAATTCCCCAAACCTTAATTTCTCTAGAGCATCACTCCCATAGAAAATGCCTTCAACCTGCATATGAAGCACAAAGTCCTTCTCGATCCTCTAGCAATTACCGTTGATCTTCTAGGATCCGAAGCTCATCATTGTAGGTGCAGCTCATGGTGGCAATCACGACCGAGTGCCTGGTCCACTTCAAAGGAGGGCAGCCACGTCGGCAGCGTCACAGGGCACTTTCCCTGGCTGCCTTTCTGTGGAAACATTTACGAGATCTCCCAAAGCGTCTGTAAATAGGGTCTAGTAGAATTTGGAATTCTTCAAAAAGTTAGTACAGTCTTCTCAGGTCGGTTAATATGGCTTTAAAATGAAGGACAGGCTTGGTGCAGAGTGACTGATGAGAACCTTTCCTTTAAAAACATCATGGGGAGTGCTTTTAGGAAAACTATTTAAAGAAATGTTTCCAGTAGATGTCTCCAACAACAGTTCAAATGAAATAGAAAAAAAGTTACTGTTTTGGTTCACGATGCATTCTGACTTGACCTCCAAAGAGTAATGCACTAAATGACTTTAGCTATGAGGAAACACAAATATGCTTTGGATAAGAATTTCCAGGGATAAATGAAAAAGCCCATCTTCACTGGGAATGCCAGTCACCATTGAGGATATTTAAGCAGATGATCACTTAGTCATTTCAGAATGGCCCAGAATTGCCTGTCCTTTATCCTGAAGATAGGATACTCCTGGATATGGCTGAAGCTACTCTACTTACAGTTGGTCCTTTGGCCAAATTCCTAGGATGTACCTGATTAGCATGTATTGGGTAACTGCTGTGTACCAGACATTCTGCTAGGCACCAGCAAGTACAAGCCATGGCTCCTGCTCACAGCATCTGTAACTGTTTAGGGAAATGACATACATGAAAGTAATTATATGTGATTTGTTGACAACCTAGCACAACTAAAAGGCGTCTTCAAGAAACTTGGGAAAGCTGAGGATGGAAGAGTATTCTTCAGTATTTGGGAAGGATGTAAGTGAACAACATTTTGTTAACTGAACTGTGCTGTTTCTATTCTTGAACCTGGAAGATGTCACCACTAGGCTATTCCACAACTCTCTGGTGTTTAAGAGAACAGTGATGTTCAGTTAGGGATAATTCAAGCCCCTGGTAAAACAGACATGAAGTCTCCAGTCAGGGAGGCAGCTTTGGAGGCCCCTCCATGCCTGCAAAGGGAACAGTAGCCTCCAGCATCTTCCTACCTAAACTCAATTCTTCTCCTCTCCCTGTGAAGAGTTGTTCTAATGGCTCTCTAACATTTCCTTTAAAGATTTGGAAGAGTCATAATGGCTTTTCCTGCTTTTATGCTTTGACTGCCAGTTAATTTCCTAATTTGGAGTTAATTACTAAACTGCTTAAAAATTTAAGGCAAGGAGGCAAGCACTTACTGACAAGCTGCCCTGTATCACCATGGTATCTGGAGACACAGCTCCCAGCCAGGCACAGAAACTTCCTTTTCAAACACAGAACAAAGTATTCCTTGCCAGGGAGGTTCTCCGAGATGTTTTCCTAGCCATCATGACTAACTATGCGCTCTTCATTTGTTAAAAAGTTATGGAGGAATTTGAAGCCTTAAAGAATGAAGAGCAAATTCCAGCGTTAATGCTGCCTAAAACAAAAGTCTAAAACTCACACTTTTCTGTCTAAGGATTTTTATCATAAAGGCTTTACCTCAGTCATTTAGAGAGAGCCTTTTGTTCCAATTCATTTGGTGGCTTTAAGTTGTTTTCACACTTCGGTTTGCAGTGGTGTAGGTTTGGGATTTTTTTAAAATTGTATAATGAAATTGAAATTGCTAGCAAATAATAGATAAACAGAAACTGGAAGATAATCTTTCACACACTGGAATGAAACCGAAGGATGGGTGTGATGGGGGAAAGAGAAGGGGACGAAAAAGAATGATGTGTCATGTTCATGTACCCGTTACCCAAAATGAGTGCAGTGATTACTCACCACAAACAATAAACATGTACTAATAAAAGCTATGCTACTTATCTGAGGGTTTCTTACCATCTTACCAAAAGCAATGGAGACCCCAGTTTCGCCAGCTCTGAGGAGTGAGCGGCACTGCGTGTAACAGCTGAGTGGTGGGCGATGCTGACACCTGGCTGGACAAGACACATGGTAGTCACAAGTTGAGCCGTGCTGAAGGCCCTGCTGTAGACCACAGCGTGTGTGGCGCCCCCTGGAGCTGGGCAGCAGGTAATCCACCGCCCCTGCCCTTCGGAGTAGTCTTTTCTTATTTGGAATTGCTCATCACACACTCCCAATTTTATTAAAATTTATTTTATATACGCATGAAGTAAGGGCAAGAATAAACAAACCTGTTAAAATAGTCAAATCTCAAGGAGAAACAAGTACTGTACATTCCCAGCCCTTTACACATACATAAGGATTTTTCGAGACTGTCTCACTAAGTTACCCAGGCTGGACTCCAATCCTCAGTCTTCCTGCCTCAGCCTCTCAGAGTGCTGGCATTACAGGTATGCACCACTGCACCTGGCTAAGATCTTTTCACATTGTCCCAAATTTTCAACAATGAGCATGTGTTATATAATCAGGAAAAAGTAGGGAAATATCATTTAGTAAGTTCTGAAAATCCCATCTTTGGAGAGCAACGTGTGATTAATTATCAGCACTTTCTTTGGTTTTGGCATTCACTCTGCATAAGCTTTAGCCAACTATCTGAGTCCCTATGCTTTGTCTACCTTGAGAATTTTTCTCATTTTTGATTCTCTATGTCACAAGAAGTCTAGACGGGGAGTTAATTTTTTTTTTTTTTTTTTTTGAGAGGAGGATGCAAAGGCAAGTAGGGGAACAGGACAGTGACTGGAAAAGCTTATGGGCAAGAGGATTACACATGAGAGATACTTCATGCCTAAGAAAAGAGAGCCCAAGACAGCAGCAGGGCTTCCAGCCCAGAGAGCAACCAAGACATTCTGGACCCAAACCAAAAACCTTTTCCTTTTCCTTTTTGAGGCAAGGTCTCATTATGTTGCCCACACTGGCCTCAAACTCCTAGATTCCAAGTCCTCCTGCACCGGCCAGCTGAGAGGCTGGGATTACAGGCACGTGCCACAACCTTGGCTTGAGACTTCTGAAGTTGGCTGAACACCCAACTGAACTGGCCACACAGAACAGTTATATACCTGGGGGAGAACTGAGAAACAAATTATTTATGAGTACCATAGAAAACAAACAAAGTTTTGGTAAAAGATAATGATTAACTCCAGGGAAAAGGAAGAATCATACAGGAAAGGAAAAGTAACCATCTACTACATGAACCACTTACCACTAGCACTTGAATAGTCATAATGAAGGTACACTGATTAGTGACCTACCCGAGATGCTCCTATAACTAGCTTAGGGAGGTATTTATGTGTATTCGAGTGCTGGGAACAGGCAGCCAAATAAAACGCAAATCTCCATTTTCTAATTGCACAGTTTACTGTGCCTCCAAGCAAAACCACAAGAGTTGTATTATTTGGAAACAGATACCAAACCAGTTTGCAAAAGTGATTTTCTCTGGAGACTATGAAGGAACAAGGGACTGTTTTTTGTTTTGCCTTATTTTTATTCCTAGTAATAAATATTGTAGAACAGCCTGACTCAACTAAATTCCCAACTTTGATAACAAATGCAGATATTTGAGTGAAAAAAACCAGCCTCCATATATTATTGCTTACAGGTCCAAGTCAGCCCAGGCCATGAGAGTTTGCAATGTGTGCTTAGTACTCCCGGCCCAGCCTCAGTCCAGGGCCATGGGCTGGCCAGGGCACATGTGTGCGCGCACACACACAGACATGCACATGCACATGCATACATATATGCACACACATCCATAAGTGGGTTAGCTTGATGAAGGCTGACTTGGGAAAGATGGGTTTAGGACTCAATACTTGCCCCCTTGCAAAGGCATGCAGAACTGAAGTACTCACAGATGAAATAATCTGCTGTCCGGGAACTGCCTTAATATATGCCAGGAAAAAAGGCATGTGGGAAAAAGATAAAACAAGACAGAATGTTTGGGAGCAGTGGCTGAGGCACAGGGCTGGTACTAATCACTCCATTGTTATGCACTTTAGAACATTCCCAAAATATGAGACAACAAAAGAAGAAAGGGACAGCAGCATGGCAAAAATGTATCAAATCCAAAGTTTGGTGATTGGCAAGGTTCATGCAACAGAAGAGGTAAATAAAAACTGAAGGTCAGGGAAGCAATGTCAGAGGTAAACACTGCACCTTCTCAGAAGGCGGCCTGTGTGGCCTAACCCTTCCCAGGGTTTTACTCAGAGGTCCTGCCTTTCCTAATCTAGAAATGCAATGTCCCCTCAAGTCCTTACATCCTTCCCACCCCTCTGCTTTATTATTTTCTGCTTGGCACTTACAACTTTGTGACATATTACAAGGTATTTTTTTATTTTATTATTTTATCTTATTTTATTTTATTATTATTTTTTTTTTATTTTGCTACCTGGTATCGAACTCAGGACCTTGTGCTTGCCAGGCAGACAGTGTTTCACCGAGCTAAATCCCTGGCCCTATTACAAGATATTTCATTAGCCCCCTCCCCCAAAGACAGCACAATGTAGATAGGTATTTTTCTCTACTTTTTGTATCCTAGCTCTTGGAATAGTGTCTAGTTTGTAAATAGGTACTCGATACTATTTGCTGACCAGAGGAATATAAGGTAAGAACGGATCCTGTGGGGTGGTGAGAAGACTAGAGAAAAGGAAAAAGTTGGGTGAGTGAACCTGACATTGTTTGAATCTTCCAAATCGTGAGCTGCCCAGGGGACCCTGGTAGAGCAGCCACAAAGGCAGCAGGAACTCGAGTGTGGCTAAGAGGTGAAAACAATGGAAGGACTCACCGGCTATCAACACGGATGGGCCTACAGAATTTGGTACAGACATTTCAAAGGAAACATGGCTGAAAGGAAGCCCAAGAGGAGACTGAAGAGAAACTTTCATAAAGAGGAAGAACACGAATGCAGGCAAAGCCAAGGGAAGAAAAGACCCCAAAGAAAGTGGTGTTGTGGCTGAATCCAGATGTTCCCCCAAGGCTCATGTGCTCATAGCTGGGAATTTCTGGACCTGGCTGGATCTAGGGGGTGGGATTAGGGATATGTGGTACTCAGTCCCCTAACTGGAATTAGCATAGCTCGCTGGGTGTGGAAAATGGAGGCCCACCTGGACATGGGTAGACCACCCAAAAGGCTTGTAGCCCAGCTGGACCGAAGGCAAAGGGAGCCTTGCTTCACTGCAGCTTCGCTGCCTTCTCTGCTTGCGCCGTCATGAACTGTTTCTCCTCTGTGTTGCGTTCTAGAAAGCTCAGGCAAGAAAAGGGCTGAGGAGCCATGGGACGTGGCGATGAAGGATAAGCCTGGCAGCACTCACTAGAATGACTTCATCACCTTGGAGGACCAAGGACCACGATCACCCTAGGTCAAGGAGCAAATGAGTGACAGTGAAGTGGGAAGTCAACCAAAGTACAGGAGAAAAAAACGGCAAAGTCGGTACTATTACCAATAATGTTTATTACTATTAAATAAACCTTTATACTGAGTATCTTCCTGGGCAATTTACAATATTAATCCATTAAATCCTCACAAAAATCCTAGGAGGTAGGTATTAATATCTCCCACTTTATAGATGAAGAAACTGAGGCACAAAAATGCTAAGTAACTTATTTGTAAGTATAAGGATTCAAACTCTGGGAGTTTCACTTTTTAAAGGATGGGGTAAGTTCAATTTGTTTGGAAGCTGAGGGAGAAAAATTAGCAGACTGAGAAACTGAAGACAGAACTGTTCGGCCTGGCCTTGGGGAGAGAGCAGCCAGGGCCCAAATCCAGGCTGGCTTCATGGCTTCGGAGGGAACTCGCAGAGCAGTGCCTGCAGGACTGGAACAGAGGCGGCCCTGGCTGCCAAAGGGCTGTGGTTTTGCTTGTGCGACCATGATTGAAAGGTGGAGTAGAATGAACTGGAAATAGCGAAGGCCTTCTGAGGGACAACGTTGCCCCATGGGACTGGGTCCCTAGGTGCACAGTGGGCCTGGTTCTGTGCTGTTTCTGTAACAGGTTTGGGGCCTGGGTGCAGGCATCATGAGAATGGCTGATTCTGGGGACAGAAGCCAGGACCTAGCAGGGCTCAAGAAAGAGGAGGGAACTGAAGAAAGAACAGGATTGAACAAACTCAGAAGTCCCTAACCCAGGACCCCATACTGTCACTGCTGTGGGGCAGGCTTCATCTCCAGAGCGCCCCCCATGGCAAGCTGCTCGGGACTCAGTGGAAGCCGGAAATGTTGGCTTTTGTGCTGAGCCAGAGGGAACCCAAAGAAAGTGGCTAGGCGGGAAGGGGCCTGGCAACTGCCAAACAAGGAGAGAAGAGGTGCAGGAGGGAGCTGGGGAGGGAGGCTGGGAAGCCCTTGGCTAACTGGCCATGCAAGCCTGAAAAAGGAGCAGTCCCTTTCGGGCCTGGGGGTGGAGGCGCTGGGAGAGTGCCCCAGGCATGCAATGAAATGCAGTGTTTCAGAGGAGAGTCAGGAGCCCACCTGCAAGGACTGAGTCCTCCAGAGCGAAATGTGGTTACAAGCAGCTGGGGGGAAGGGGACCCTAGAGCCCCACAAAGGATTAACTGTGTCGTTATGACCCTAGTCAACTGAGATTTGATTAAGTGTTGCAAAGCCTACTTTAATAAGTCTCAGTTTTCTTCATTAAATTTTTACGGAGACTGAAAGTTTGATATTAGTACGAATTTATTGACATGAATTTCCTGTAGTTATTGTTCTAACACAGAGAGGGTGCTGGGAAGCTGAAGACAGTGATAATAACCCACAGGATCTGAAGTCTGCAAGGCGCGTTCCCGCTGAGAGGGTGGGGTAGGAAGAGAGAATGAGAACACGAACAGATCTTTAAAAAAGAATCTGGAGACCGCTTTCAGTTAGAGGAAGAAAGTAATGACAGTTTGACAATTTAAGCATTTATCCAGAAACATATATCTATTCCATAGATAACAAATCGATTACCATATATTTGAGTTTGAAAATATACAAAATATTTGTCATACTTACATACTGAAATTAAAACCTAATTTTAAAAAGTGCACAGTAAAAACAGCGTAAGGAAACCTACAATATCCATGGTATATGTAATGTTTTCCACTTTACTGCCAACAGCACATTCTGTATCTGCCTTACTGGTTACAAACATTTACATGCCTCGAGGCCATGTACACCACTGCATTTTCTGGGTCGCACAACGGTCCAGCTTCCCACAGGCCACGCACTGGGCGCCGTGGGAGGGCCCTGCGGCTCTGGGCAGCAGCAGCAGCTCTGGAAGGATCAGTCTCCATGGAGTTATTTGTAAACTATCGACTCTTGTTCTTTTTAGAATTTCCCTGTGTAAAGAAAAATATAAACAATGAGAACAAAAACATGCAGAGAAATAGTTGACATAGTTTATAAACTAAGTTGTCCGGAGGCCGCATTTCACTCTGGGCACCCTGGCCTCCCTTGGGGAGACAGCCCCCACTCGCACTGTTAACTGCTAGCCAGGAATCACAGTGCCTCGCCTTGCCTTGCTTTGCTCCCTGCGTCCATGGGTCCTGTCTCCAGGGGGCTCAGATCAGGCAATAAGGAAAGAAAAGCAAGCTACTACCTGAGATTTTGCAAAACCTTAAACATTCATCCAGTTCCAGACACAGGATATGAGGGTTCAAGACGCTGAATAAAAATAGCTTAAAATTTTTTGATAGCTTAAAATAACACTTTTTAAATTAAAAAATTTAAAATTTTTTTATTATTTATTTATTTTTTTTTTGGTATGAGAATTGAACTCAGGATCTTGCGCTTGCCAGGCAGGTGCTTGTGCTGCTGAGCTATATCCCTGGCCTAAAATTTTTATACATAGTAATTTTGAATATATACCAACTAACACTCAAATGGCACTGATTATCTGCCAAGTGTAAGCTTAGGTAAAAGCTCAGACAAGTGAGCTCCCTCACATATGAAGGTTTGAACTTTCTAGCTCTGTGTATCTTCTTTTTTCCCTTCTTAGGAATACATTCTAACTGAATGCCTAAACTACTATGTATACACACGCCTTCTTACAAGTGGAAAATACCTGCAGAATACAAACACTAACAGCAAGATAACAGCAGACAAATAGTTGAGGATGTTTACTGGGTATCCAGGGGAGACAATATCGACACAGGTATAAGATGATGCTACAGCAATGTAAATTACTAATAAATGGGAGGGAAGCCCCAAAATGATCAAAGAAAGGTTAATAATATGAACTCCAAACTGGAGAAAGTCTCTTACTCAAGAGTTTTACGGAACAGATTTAAAACCTCTGAGAAACCTGAAAAGCCCCTAACTTCTTAAGTAACTAGAACTGAGTTGCCTCGGGGACAAAGAGCTCTGTGGTGCTCACTGTGTGCACTTCTCAGCGCAGAACCAAAACTTCCGCAGCTCTGGAGACTGAAGAGTCCCCCTAGAATCCCTGCTTCTTTTCACGTGGTAGGTACTAAAACTAGCTTTCTCACACTACTGCTACACTAGCCATGAGTGAAATCAAAACATAACCTCTTTAGGAAGGGGAGGGGAAAGGGATTTAAAAAAAACAAAACACCAACTCTCCACCATGAATGCAATCATTATGTACTGCAAAACATGTCCTGATAAAAATTGTTTAAAAAATACTCCAGACCAGAATAACCTCTTCAATGTGTTTCTCTCTACTATTAGCAGGAAGCCAGCTGTGAGTTAAGACTTTGCCCTGCTGGAGTATCAAGGGGCCAGAAGGGCAAAAGAGGCAGGCATTCTTTAAGAGGACCAGCCCCCACCTCCTGCTCCAGGATCAAGTAACCTGAGCACAAGTAACTGGAGAACCATAATCAGAACCATACTGGCTGGTGACAGTCATCACAGAGATGGCCCAGGAAGCCTTGGATACCCCTCTGAAGAGGTCAGTGAAACACACGAGACTGTGTTGAAAAACAAAATATTATGTCAGCTCTGATGCACTAAAAGGATATGTTTTCCAAGGAAACCCCAAGTTTGCAGAATGTGCCTTATACCACAGCACATGCTGAAAGCAAACTCTGGTTAGTCATCTCTGCTTCCTCTCCAGCACACAGAGCAGGCCCTCGAGAAAGGCCTGCAGAGTCAGGAGTGCAGCTGCAGACCTCAGAGTGCTGGCCGAGCCGGGCAGTTCCAGCTGCTGGCAGTGAAGGCCTGGGTGAGTCACGAAAATGTGCCAACCATCTGAGACGGCCACAGCCCCTAAAGCTTACCTTCACGGCTAAAGAATACATACACTATGACGCCACGATAGACGTGATCTGTGGATACACCCTCCACCGACATGTTACCCTATTGACCCTGGCCTACTCAAGCAGAGGCTTTACTGGAAATAAAACTGAAGGAAATCTCTGGGATTAAAAGGTAAGACTTCTCAGGTTATACAGATATTTATGAGAATAACTTTTCAGTCTTCAGTGGCTCTATTTAGACTCATATTAACAAAGAGCAACACCCAAGTCCATTGTGAGGACCCTTCGCTCTCACACAACAGCAGCAGAAATGCCAAAAGACCCAGCAAAGCAGCAAGCAGAGCCTTGAACCTCAGAGATCAGAGCCTACCCCCTTATACCTCAGCCGAGACACCGAGCTTTACTTTGGGACTGGACAAATGCCACGAAGGGAAACGATTCATCAGCACTCCCAGTCACTTAACCTCCAACTCCTGAGCGTGGGGCAGAGACGCTGCCTGCTGGCCCACAGCTCCCCCCGCCGTGCCAGCCCGCCCCCCCCCCCCGGCCTGCAGCTCCCCACTTCCGGCCCACACACCCTGCTGGACATCTTCAGAGTGTCGATCTCCTCCCTCTGCTTAGACAGCGTCTCGTTCATGCTGCACAGGTGGTCACTCATCATACTCAGCTGGTCTTCGTAGCTCCTCTTGGTGGTTGTCAGCTCGTCCTGATCAGCAAAGGCAAAGAGAGCAAACTACAATAAAGCCCCATCAAACCCACTCTGAAGCGTTTTAAATTTAAGATATTTGGAAGAGCAACCTAGCAAGATGGCCTAAGCGATAAATTAATATGAAGGTTAAAGCATGGGCCTAACAGGAGAAGAAAGTTAAAAGAAATGCAGAAAATTTCTCTCTCAATTTTCAAAATGTGTGCTCAGTTTCTCTGCAAAACTCTGAAGGTTTCCTTCTATCCTTCTATGGCAGGTGCAACATCGTCAGCAACAGCAGAGGGTAAAACCATCTCTCCAAGTCTGCTCAGGGCCCAGCCCTGGCCGCTCCGCCCAGAGGCGCCCCCTCCTCTCTCCCCAGCCTGCTGTCAGGAAGTCAGGAGGTAGCGGCTGGGCGTTGCTGAGCCCCGTGTCTTCCTTTGCCTGGCACCAGGTTTACACTGACAGGAACCCTCTGAAAAGCAAGGCTTCAGAACAAAGCAGTGAGGAAGGAGGGTGCTGTGCAGAACACCTTTCAGTGTAGGTCAGTTTTAGGCAAACAGGAAAGAGAAAGAACAGCATAATGTGTACAGAAAAGCCTACAGCCCACAGTGATGAGTATTCCCAAGAAAAAGAAGGACTTGTGGGTGAATAAGTATTATTTAAACAAATGCTGACTATAAAAGAATTTAAGATTATGATCAAGTCAGATAAACTCTTTGGTCTGACACAGTTAAGACGATACTCTAAGAAACAGAGTGGGTAGGAGAAACCATGGGTCGTGTCAGACACTACTGCTCTGCCAAGTACGGCTGACTTTGCTCTCCACAAACTCCCCATGAAAACACACGAAGCCTGCGGAGGTGGCACGCGGCACTCACCTGCAGTCTGCTGATGTTCTGACTGGCAAGTTTCATCTCCTCTGTCAGTGTCTCCTTAGACTTCTCGGCCAACGCTAGCCTTTTAGAGAGTGCTCGGCACTGCAGAATCAGAAAACATTGCATTTCTAGGACAGCATTCCAAAACCAAGTCTGCTTCAGGGAAAGTTACTAGAAAATAATCCCCAAAGGGAAAAGTCATTCATTCATCCATTCATTCATTCATTCCACGCATATCTGTCCCATGCATGGAGTACACAGAAGAAAGATGTAGCCAGACCCTCTTCATTTTAGTTAAAGAAAAAAATCCAGCAACTGAAGCTCCGCAGTGTTTTCCCACCTCTGGCCTAAGGACCCAGGGGTTACAAAAAAACCCCCAAATTTTTCACATTTATCCAGAATTAGTGTATACTTATGATGGATGAAAAGAGAAGTGATTATTATTTCAAAATTGATCAACACCTTCTAATAAATTTTGATAAGATACTTTTCTTGTATTTAAAGACCTTCCTTGGAGACTCCTGACTACAGTCCCACAGTAGACAGGTTATGCTCTGTTTAAACAGGAAAAATGAGCAGGGCTGTAAGGAGATCTAACAAACTGAGACCATGCAGAGACAAAGCAGATGAAAATGGAAAAGGAAAAATTCTATTTCACGCTACTGTTCAAAGGATCACTAGACTTTCCAATAAGGCATCTAACAAGACCCACAAGGAGGATCTGGTGAGACACATTTTAACACTGTGTCAATGCCAGATACTCACACTTATCAATCCAGTTAAGTCACACAGGGGCCACCACTTCCTGTTCACAGATGAAGACAAACTAGGACAAGCTAAAAGTTCTTGTATCACAATTGTGTTGAAGACAATTACTCAAACAGCCATCTCTCTCTTGGAAATAAAGCAGACTAAAAAACTCTTGTTACTCATTTTACTTCTCAAGGAAACTTCAGGACAGTTAGCCAACCAAGTGACCACCTCCCTGTTAACCAGACGTCTACTCTCTGGTTAGCTCTGAGCCTGACCACGAGAGGGACGTGTGGGTCCTCGAGAGGAAGACACTGTCCCACATCAGGACGCTTACTCGGAAGGCAGGCAGGGAGCTGCCCACAGGGACAGGCTTATCCGCTGCCCCCGCACTCGGGCACGGGCTGTAGCAATCGCACGGCCTGTCACGGCCTGCTGTCCTCCCCTGGGCATTCCGGCAGCTGTCACCATGGCTCCGCTCCTGAGCACAGGTACAGTGACTGCCGGCAAACCCGACTGAGCTAGGCAGCTCGTTTGTTTTGGCAGGAAAAGGAGCAAAGCCCTTTCCACTTCTAGCAACTGACCTCCTGTGCCCACATTGAGCAACAGACCTCCTGCCCACATCTCTCCATCTCTGAAGCATAGGAAAAAATCAGAGAGAAAGCCAGGTCCAACGAAGGGTGTAATTTTTTCATTTTCATTTTCAAGTTCTTTACAAATTTTAAGCACTGTAATTCTCTGTCTGCCACCTACAATTGACCTTTTAATACAAAGCTTTAAATTGGAGACCATTAAGGTCTTCCTCGCTGAGCAACATCCATTTATCTCATCACTTGTTTCTTGATCTTTCTGTTGTTGTAAAAATAAAAGCAGATCATTTATCTGAAGGTGGAAAAGTGGGGAGAGGGACAGAAGGAGAGCCAGCGAGTACATGAGCGACTCTGGACAAGCAAAGAGCATTCGAAAGCGAAATACTCCTTTCCTAAGCTTTGATAGCCATACCTTCTTCCTTCATTTTTCCCTTCTACTCTGCGAACTGCAGTATTGTATTGATTACACTGTATAATGGTTTTCTAATTCTTAAGATAAAATAATTAAAGAAGAAAAAAGTGACAAAAGTAAGATTTTATATCTTTTGAAGATTGAAAAGGTCACTTTTTAAATCTTATGTATAGGAACTCATTGCTATATACTTATCACTAAAAAACTGAAGTTTATTTAAAAAGATGAGTGCCTCTAACTACATAATCTCTAATAATAATGCCCCAAAACACATATGCACCAGGTGTGGTGGCAAATGCCTGCAATCCCAGCATTCGGGAGGCTGAGGCAGGGTAACTACTGCGAGTTTAAGGCTGGGCTCATAGTGAGTTCAAGGCCAGCCTAGACTACACGGTGAGGCTCTGTCAAGAAAGGAAAGGAAAGAAGGAAGGAAGGAGGGAAGAAAGAAAAACAGACAGAAAGACAGACAGGAAGAGAAACAGAAAGAAAGAAAGAGAGAGAGAGAGAGAGAGAGAGAGAGAGAAAGAAAGAAAGAAAGAAAGAAAGAAAGAAAGAAAGAAAGAAAGAAAGAGAGGAAGGCAGGCAGGCAGGCAGGCAGGCAGAAAAGACAGACAGACAGACAGAAGTCACACATTCTCTGTCCACAGGGAAGGCTACTCTAAGCCTCCCAGCTGTCTTGCACAAACTTAGAAATGACATACCAGTCTTATGCTCACATATACTGAAATGAAGATTTTGAGTGATACACAGACTTGTCAGTACGAGCTGCAACCAGATTTACAGACTCGAGTACGTCTGAACGACAGACACTGACTTCTCTCCTGTGAGCAGCAGGATAGGACAGGGACCTGATCCTGAACCCTGAGGGGTCCCCACTCACCTCGGCGTAGAAGTGCACTGACTTACTGTCAGCCAGCTGCAGCTGCGACGTGAGCTCCACAACCCTGGCCATGTAGTGGTTTTTAATCAGGTCTTCCCGAGACTCTGCATCTGGGACCTAAACAGAGTGCGCACACATAAACAGGTGCCGCTGGGAGATGACGCAATTCCAGGCACAAGAAAAAGACCTCCGTCTGCACACCTGCCCTTGACATTGGGTAGGGAACCGCAGTTTGCCCACCTCTCAGAGAAGCACCAGCTGTGGTGGTAAACCGATACTACCGACTGTCCCCCCAGCATTCTGCCGCCTCAGCCCCTCTCAGCGGAGAGCGGAGCTGAGGTGCAGCCCTGGGAGCCCCCGTGGTGCTGCACAGCTCCTGGCCCCCTCTCCGGCCTATCCAGCCTGCATCCGCCATAACCCTGACTGCCAGAATCTCCTACCTGGTTCCCGAGTCCTCTTCTAACGAAGAGGGCAGGAGAAGCCATATTTATTGGGGCTGCTACACTCTGAACATTAGGGTTTTTTTTAATTATCTTAAGACAAATACTAATAAACTATTTCTACATCAGGTTTTGGTCTTTGTTCCAGTTATTACTCCCAGTTACTCTGACAATGATGCAGTACTGAGTTTAGTTTAAAAATACATGAAGAACCAAGTGCAGTGGTGCATGCCTGGAACCAAGTCACCCAGGAAGCTGAGGCAGGAAGACTGTTTTAAAATTCGAGGCCAGGGGCTGGGGGTTTAGCGCAGCAGCATAAGTGCCTGCTTGGCAAACGTGAGGTCGTGAGTTTGATCCTCAGCACAAAAAAAAAAAAAAAGGGAGACCAGTCATAGAATTGGAAAGCACACAGACCACATCCAGAAAATGCCTAGCATTAGAAATGACAGGGAATAAAAACACTGGAAGAGCTGAGGATAAGGCTTAGAGGCAGAGTACAAGCCTAGTAAGCATGAGGTCCTGGGTTTGATCCCCAGCACCTAAAGATAAATGAATGAATGAAATCTTCTGACCAGTCTCTGTCTCTTATGTTCTAAAATGTCCATCATACTCAAGTTAAAAGAGTGAAAACTAGTCTGAGCCAATAGAGAAGCTGTCGAGCCAAGGCGCTCAAGACAGCAATTGCAAAAGCAGGCTGTAAGTTGTTGGTGACAGTCAAACTAGAACCAGACAGAAACCCCATGAATCCACTGGCAGAAGAGGAAACCGCTGGCTCCACATCTGTCAGGAAAGAAGGGGACAGAGACGGCTTCCACGGGACCTCGCCAGCACCTGCCAGGCACTCACTTACAGACAGCGTAAGGCCGCGCGCACCTCACCTCACTATCAGATGTCCTGGTCAGAACTCCAATCTGGAACACAAGGGGAAGAAGTTCGAGACTTAAGTCTTTAGGGCAGAATGTTTGCATTTCAAACACAACCTGTAAAACTTTCTCTTCTCAGTCCACATTGGTTTACAGAGCACAGGGAACACAGGACCAGAAAATCACACCTGTAATTCCAGCACTCAGGAGACTGAGGCAGGAGGATCTTTTTGAGTTCTAGGCCCACCTGGACTTTATAGCAAGATCCTCCCTCAAAACAACAACAACAACAACAACAAAAACATCTTGACTGCTGAATTCAGGTTATAGTTTAGGGTGAAAAGGTAAGTATGTGGGCACGATCACGTCAGAACACTTCTGGACACTCTCGTCTAATGGATTTTGCTAACTAGAGACTGCATGGGCAGTTTCCACGTATTCTAAATAATATCCTCAAAGCATTATTCGAGCAGCGAGCAGTGTGTACTAGCAAATGCTACACCCAGGCTAGCTGTAAAAGTCTTTCGTGATACTTTTTACTTGAACAGTCATCATTTTCTACTCAGTGAAGCAGGTGTACTTTTTCTCTAGCAGTTAAAAAGTGCTACATCAAAGACCTGGTGTGGTGGTGCACGACTATAATGCTGGCACTCAGGAGGCTGAGACAGGAGGATCACCATGAGTTTGGGGCCAGCTTGTGCTACACAGTGAGTTCAAGGTCAGCCTGAACTACGCATTGAAACCCTATCTCAAAAAACAAAACAAAAGAAAAAACAAACAAGCCACTAGAAATGTTTTTTATAAAAGAACAGAACCATCTTACATTTGACATACTGTATCTTTTCCAGAAACACACCTCTCACCAAGAGGACAGATCATGGAAAATTGCAGGGGATTTAACAGAGTTGTAAGGAATTCAATGCAGTTGCTTTCGCAAGGAGACAGCCTACTTACTAACCTGCTTTTTTTCTGGAGGCATATGGATCATTACTGTTTTAAACTAACATGTAATTTAGATGGTTCTTATGGTATGAATGTCTGACTCCCTAAAATTCATATGTGAGATCCTAAGCCCCAAGGTGATGGTACTGGAGGATGGGGGCCAAGGGAGATGACCTCATGAGACATCCAGACAGCCAGAGACTCGCTCACCCCTGCCACCATGTAAGTGCCAGGAAACACACCCTCACCACACACCAGACCCACAAGCACTTTGATCTTGGATTTCCCAGCTTCCGGAACTGTGAGAAAATTTCCATTCTTGTAAATCACCCAATATTTTGTTATAGCAAATGGAATGTACTGAGACAATGGTTCACACTGAACACCAGGTTAGATCCTTATTAACAAGTACAGAAAAAAGAAAACCGTGGACGACCACAAAGACACTCACCACACCAGTGCTCTGCACAGGCTCCATCGTGGCCTTGGCTGTGGCTTCATCTTGGCCGGTGGTGTTCACGACGGCAGTATTTTCCTGGGCCAGCCCACTCAGCTGCCCACTGCTAGTACTCTTCAGCTTATCCACAATTCGCTGGTTTTCTTTTTCTAGCTTGATTTTGGCTAGCTGTGCTTCTAACATCCAATGTTCTTTTTCCTGTTCCAGTTTAGAAATCTTTTCTAAACTCTGTTGCACCTTGATATGTAATAAGAGTTATGCATCAGCTATGTTAATCAGTTTTTCATTGCTGACAAAATACCTAATGATAGCCTAGAAGGACGGGAGGCTTATGCTGGCTCGTGGTGTTAGTGACTGCAGCCCACGGTTGGCTGAGTCCACTGCCTGGGCCTGAGCCGCAGCAGAACATCACTACAGAAAGGCGTGGTGGCAGAAGGCTGCTCTCTTCACGGAAACACGGAAGCACAGAGAGCAAGGAGCCAGGGACAAGTCAGAGTTTCTAAAGCTGTGCCATGACTCACTCCCCGTACCTAGGCCCCACAGTCTATGACCCACTCAGCAGGAACTCATCATTGATGAGCCCTCTTGACCTAATCACTTCCCAAAAGCCCAAGAGCTGGCAACCAAGCCTTCGGCATTATGAGCCTTTGGCAGGACATTTTAGATCCCAATGGTAACAAAAATGCTTTGGTCCTGACAGTGGCCAAAAATGCTTTACACAATGTTAACCACATGGTGCAAGCCATGTGGGGCCTGGGAGGAGAAACAAGCCAATCTGCCCTTCCTCTGAGCTGGCAGCAGCCATGCTGGGCCTGGGAGGAGTAACAGAAAGAACAAGAAAACAATCCATCCTTCTTGTGAGCTGGTGAAACACCTTGCAGGGCCCAGGAGGAGAAATAAGCCAAATGTGACCTTCCTGTAAGTCAGCGGAAGCCATGCTGGGCCTGGAAGGAATACCAAGAACAAAAAGACAATTCACCCTTCCTGTGAGCCAGCGGGCATGCAGGCTGGGAGACAAGAACACCCTCCCACTCCTACTCCCACCCAGCAAGCAACCAGCTGATCCAGAGGACAGGCTGAGTTGATAGCATCTGACATACAAAAAAACCTTAATGCTTGTATTGACTTTGATTTTGCAGGCCTAAAGCTGGTTGTCTGAGCATCTAATACGAGGTAACTGTGCAATATAGCAACTATGGGGAATTTCCTTCTGTCTGTTTTTAAATCCAATATTGTTCTCACTGTTCTGTTCTGTTTTATTGTTTTTATTCAGTGTTTCATTTTGATTGGTTTCATTCTGTTCTAGTTGATTTTACTATGTCTGATGGTATAGGCAGCAACTTTGAAGATAACAAGAAGCATTATGGTAGCCAATGATAATTTCCTATTACCCTGTTTTGAAATTCTGCATCACTTTCACTGTTTTGTTTTGATTGGTTTTGTTTGGTTTTATTCTTTTTAAAATACGCTTTCAGGGACCAGGAATTTAGTTCAGTGGCACAAGCACTTGCCTGGTAAGTGTGAGATCATGAGTTGATCCCTGGTACCAAAACAAACAAACAAACAAAAACCACTTTCATTCTTTTGTTTTGATTGGTTTTATTCTGTTTTGTTTTGTTTTGTTTTGATTTGATTTTATTATGTCTGATGGTATGGACAGCTATTTTGAAGAAAACAAGAGCATTATGGTAGCCATTGTTGATTTCCTGTTATGTTGTTTTGAAGTCCTGTATCACTTTCATTGTTCTGTTCTGATTGCTTTATTGTTTTGTTTGATTTTATTCTCTTCAAAAAAAACAAAACATAAACAAAAAACAAAACGTTAACTGAACTACCTCACAGAGGTAAAGACAATAAAGCCTGGCCCTGGGATGGGGAGAGATTTATTAGACAGGGTCATGCACTATTGCTTTTACTTCTATGAGGCAGTTTTGGTTTCCAACCTTAAAATAAGAAATTGAACTAAAGTAAAATAAAACCTCTGTTTACCAAGGACTTCATTAAGACAAGGAGTAGAAAAGGAACCTGTAAAGCATTCATCAGAGATACAATACCCAGAACATAGAAGAAATAATCTTACAAGTCAGTAAGAAAAAGGTGCCTACTAGAAAAACAGGTAAAAATAACAAAAGAACAGAACAGCACTGGAACAAGACTATAAATATAGGGAAAAAGTGTTCAATATCAGTAACTATCAAGGCAGAGTGATTTCAATCACTCATCTCACTATGTTCAAAAGACAAAATGCACAGGTGGGTGTGTCCACAGACAACAGGAACTTTCACTCCTACAGTGCTGAGGCAGGGCAGACCGCAAGGAGCATAAACAGCATGACTGCCTTTAATAAAGGGTTCACACAGACAACAAAGGCATTCTATGGCATGAGAATGTGGGAGAGCGGTTGGCTTCGGGAGGGGAGAATAGTATGGAAAAGGGTCTGAGGAAGGCTTCCTAGGCCCTGGTAAATTTTTTCTAAAACATACCTTACAAAGTTTTTGGTCTTTTGGAAAATAGGTTTCACTATGCAGTTCAGGCTGGCCTTGAACTCACCGTGATCCTCCTGCCTCAGCCTTCTGAGTGCTGGCATTACAGGCCTGTGCCACGACTGGCTCCCCTCCCTTTTTTAAATCTGGGTCCTGGTTACATTTAATACTCACTTATGAAAATTTGCTGGGATGCACATTAGTGGGGAATATTTTCTGTGTTTATCATGGTGCTGGGGACTGGCTCCAGTCCCTTGCAGTGAGCTATATCCTCAGTCCTTTGTTATACTTTGAGATAAGGTCTCACTAAATCGATAAATTGCTCAGACTAGGCTCTAACTTGTGTTCTTCCTGCCTCAATCTCCCAGAGCTGGGATTATGGCCATACACAATCATCTCCAGCTTGTTGTATTTTAACAAGTTAAAAAACCTTAATTCTCAGGGGAAATAACAGCTTGAGAATTACATAAAAATGAAAGCAGTCTTACACTAAATTTAAATGGTTTACCAGCTATCACAGCTGAACAATGACTGTGTAGCAGGCACTGTTTGTGGCACTTTCTTCCAGTTATCCCCGTGTGGCCTCCTAATAATTCTACAATTCTTATTTCTTAGAGAATGAAGCCTCCCAGCAACTATACCACTCAGCAAGTGAGAAAACATAGCCAGAACTTGGGACCCCCATCTGCTTAGCCCACGAGTCCACGCCTTCCTGCTGTGTCATGCCGCCACCTCCCAGCTCAGAGCATCCTTACCAGCTGGGGGCCCACCAGGGACACAGCAGGACAAGCCTCAGCTCTGAGGTCAGGTGATTGAGTCTGTCACTTACTAGTTATTTTGTGTATAATCCGCTTAATTGCTTTGAGCCTTTTCTTCCATTCAAAATGTTTTTAAAATAATTTTTAAGGCATTCCACATTTTATTGTTTTCCAGGAATTACTGTGTAGGTGAAAGTTTTAGTGCATTAACCTTGAAAAGATAAGAGATACATATCTGGTGACAGTAAAGACAGCACTGACAGAGTATCACCTCAGGTAAACTTCTTTGTGTTCTCTTTAACTATTTCTAAAATTGAATGCAAGTCAGATGCTGAACTGAATAAATAAATCTCTGATAACAGCTAACTTGATCTTGGTATTGATTTCTGAAAGGGACTGTTTCTTCTACTTTCATCTGCTATTCAAACTCAACTGACCAACTAACTGGAAATTCTCCACTCCTGCCCATTTGAGGAATGAAATCAAATGCTGGTTCTCTAGGTCCTCCCTCCTTTGTGGCCTGTTTTCTTTTTTTTCTTTTTTTTGGTACCAGGGATTGAACTCATAACCTAGCACATGCCAGGCAGGCACTTATGCCACTGAGCTAAATCCCTGGCAGCCTTACTGTTCTGGATATTTAAATCTAGTGTCCAAAGAATCAGTCTTCATGGTCCAAGTGTGTTAGTATTCATCTTGCATGGACTGTGACACCAACTGAATCAAGACCAAGTATTTAGAGTACTGATACGTTTTTGGTTATGCCTTTCATGCTTCTTAGTATGTATGGGCCGACTAATTTTACATGTCAGTTACACGTTAATGACATGAGTCCTCTGAGGTGCTAATCACTCTGTGCATCTTAGAACCCTTTTCCAGAGGACGCAGCAGCCCTGGAGGACTCCCGGGCCCCTACCTGTTGTGCAAGCCCTTCCCGGCTTTCCGTAGAGCTGAGAAGGACCCGGCGGTCTGCCAGCGCTTCCTCGTAAGGCACAGACTCGGGGAGCGGCTATGGGAAAAGCAAGTAAGAATTCAAGGAAAATTACTGTCACGCCCCCCACCCCGTCATCTACTCCTCCATCCACAGTTGACAATGCCACACGAGTGTGGGGATGAATTCTGATGTGTGCACATGGAGACCATTCCCTGTAGTACTGTATTTGAGAAAATACAAACACACTTATTTTCAAAGAAGAAAATAATGGAGAACTTATGCCAATTATACACAGACTTGCATCCAAATACAGATTAAAAACAGAATAAAAATCAGAAACAGATACAAGCATACATAAAAATCTATTACGTGACAAATAGTGCATTTCTAATTCAGTGGAGAAAGGATACTGGATAAATGGGGCAAAGACACCCAGCTGATCATTTAGAAAAAACTATTTAGATCCTTCTTTTACATCTAGTATCAGGATAAATTCCAGATCAAGGATTTAAATCTAAAACTTAGATAGCAAAAATACCACAATAAAATGTAGGTATTTCCACAACCGTGGAAGGTGCTGTGGCTGAATATGAGCACTATAAAAGAAAAGAGACTTGCTGGATATTACAATTCTTTGCTGTTATAACTGCTAAGGATTGAAACTTGGGCCTTTGTATGTGCTCCACTGGACCCCAAGTTCTTAACATATAGGGAGCTCTTTCAACCTTTGTTAGGAATATTTGTTTTACAAATGTAAAAGCCATCAGGTGCGGTACTGCACACATGTAAGCCCAGCTACCTGGAGGGTTAAGGCAGGAGGATTGAAAGTTGGAGGCCAGACTGGGAAACTCAGTAAGTCACTAGTGCAAAACAAAATGCCTAGCACATACTAAACCCTGGGTTCTAACCCCAGTATCATAAAAATAAATTAACTGAAATAAAATAGGTAAAAAACCAGAACATAGAATACAAATGATAACTATGAAAGGATATTAACAAGCAAAGATATACAAGTAAAAACAACAATAAGGAGCCTATCCTGAGAGTGACAAAGATTAAATTTATATGGTAAGCCAATATGTCTACATACTTATCAGTAACCTTTCTGAAGACTAGACAAATGTGCCAAAAGTTGAAATATTCACAGTGAACTATGATTTAGCAGAACTGTAAAGATACAATCAAAACAATTACAAAAATATAGGAAGATCCTGGCTGCAGCTATTACAACTTAAAATGTAGCCAGACATTGTGATACATGTCTGCTATCTTGGCTAACCGAAGGCTGAAGCAGGGGGATGGCAAGCTTAAGGCCAGTCTACAGCTCAGTGTCAGAGTACTTGCTTAGCACGCACAAGGCCCTGGTTCAATCCCAGCACTGCAAAAATGAAAACCAAATGTAAAATGTGAAAAACACATGGCTCAAAAGATTTTAGTTCTCAGTTCTCCACATATGCAAAGGAGATATTTACAAGGCTGTCTACTTCAGTTTTACTGTAACAATAAAAAAATGACAATCAACCTTAACATCCACCAATGAAAGGAGACCTAATTAAACAATGGACATGTTTATAAAATTCTATGCTGTATTCAAAGGGACAGAGTATGCAATGGCATAGATCACTATAACATTTTAAATGAAAAAAAAAATAATACAGTGACTGAAACTTTCATTAAGTTAAAAAAGAATTCTATACATTATTTACAGATTTGTATAGGATATAAATGCTCAAAGAATCTGATGGACATAAATGCTCAAACTGATAAATATGATTGATTACCTCTGGACAGAAACTAGAACTAGGAATAATTTGCCTATAATGTTCTAAATTAATGGAATATAAGAATATGTTTATGTATTTTGTCATTAAAAATTTTAAAGAGAGCTGAGGATGTAGCTCAGGGGTGAAAATGATTGCCTAGCATGCACAAGATCCCAAGTTAGATCCTTAAAACTGGGAAACAAATTAAAGAAATGAAGGGGAAAAAGTAAAATGCAAATACCCAGTGCAGCACTACATGTAACAGTAAAAAGCAGCCAACAATAATATCCACCAGCAATAGAAGGGCCAAATTATTACATATTTACAGACTAAAATACTACAGAGGCATTAACATGACGTTAGTAGTTTATATTGTAGATATACTGTAGATATATGAGCATATCCACGATGTGTTGAGGAAAAGACTTTAACACAGCATATAAGGCTGAACATATTTTGCTTTTTATGGTACATATATACACCCACACATGACTACTTACACACATATCAAAACTTTCTAACATGTAGATATATTCTGCCAAAGAGTAGCCAGCTACGTTTAGGTGGCAGAACTTGGCATCATTATCAATGATCGCGTATGCTTAAATATATTTAGAAAAAATTATAAAGACATTTAATTTTTTGTGTTTCTACAAGTTTAAGATTTGAAGTTGAGTATTCGTTTTGCCTGTCAGCCTACTTCACCCCAGGCAGAGGGGACAGAGTACACCAGGGCCTGTGCTTACAAGCTAAGGTTTGGGTCTCTTGTCATTTCCTCAAGACACCCCCTAACACTCACCAAACACCTTCATGCCCAAATCTGGGAAAAGCTAAACAGCACACAGGGCACGGCGGAAAAGCGGCTGCCGCGCTCTGGGAAGCTCCTGACGCCCTGGGGCACAGGCTCCTAGCAGCTCACACACCTTCCTCAGGGCCTTCATGTAGGCAGCCGCCCTCTTCTTGTACTGCAGCATGCACTCCGCGGCCAGGGGGCTGATGAACCTGCTGGCCGCGCGGGGTCCATAGCTGAGCGACGCCATGAAGTAGTCCACATTGTTGCTGAAGAAAGACGCCATCTAAACAATGTGTGACAAGACAGCTTCTTTTTTCCAACAGTAATCTACAGTTCTAACAGCTCTCAGAAGTTTAACAATGCTGAGATGGAAATGAAATTTAATGAACACCTGCCCCAAAGCCCACATTTATCTATCTGAGGAGAACACTTTGACCAGTAGGGCAAACATTTTCGAGCTTCTGACGATAACAAACAGCTGCTGTGGCATGCACGCCATTAGGTTCGCCACCAGTGACCCAGGCAATGAAACATAATAAAAGGACAATACAGTATAAACACTGAGAACTGATTTCTGCTGGGCATGGTGCTGCACGCCTATAATCTTAGCACCTAGGAGGCTGAGGCAGGAGTCCTGTGAGTTCAAGGTCAGCCTGGGCTACACAGTGAGCTCCTGCCTCAAAAAAAGAAAGACAGAACTGAATTCTGGTATGTCCTACTTCGTGAAAACCAAGACTGATTCTGAGTTATTCTGCAGATTCATAAGCTATTTACCTCATTAATTTCTACATTGATCTCAAAATATCTTTGGACTTGTTCCATTTGTACTGTAATCCTGAACAGTTACATTCCAATAGAATTCATGACATAAACATCTTGGATACATAATCTTTACTTAAATTTAATTCTGCAAGTCTCAACTTGTGAATTATAAATAGAAAAAAAAGACTAAAAATTCAGTAGATCTTGATAGTTAGAGATTTAATATCTGTTAAATTTATATAAGCAGCCACAAAAGATCTATGACTATAATTTTGCTGACATGTAATCCTGAATCTACAGTGCTATATAAAATGATGATATAAAAAAAAAAAGTCTGGCTAAACATCCTAACTACAAAAATAAGTCATATGTAATAAAAGGATTCTATCTTGATAAATATGAAAAAGTGGTTTGTGAAACAGACTGTTCCATCTTGGCAACAACTACTCTAAAATTAAGCAATCAGTCACTAATAATTTGAAGATTATGTTTTATGTTAATGCTTTACTATGTTAATAAAGTCTATGTTAGATAGTATTTAATGAAAACAGTATTCCAAAGCTCTTGAGTTATATATTCCTGGTGAATAAAGACAGATATCTTTCCTTGTGAAAAATTTTAAGGTTTCAGGCAAAGCTAATAAACTATGAAATATATAGGTTCCAATATTTCAGTATTTTCTTAAAAAGGAGCAAAGGTACAGACTCATAAAATATCAATTTTTTTTTTCAGAATTTTCCAATAGACTCAGAGTTACACTGAGAAAGATTGTGTCATGCTGTAGATGACGCAGGGAAAGAGAAGTCAGGAGGGAGGAGCCCGGTAATCCGGGCATCTGGGAGGTGAGGCCAGGCAGCTCAGTAAGACCAGTCCCAAAATAAAACACAGAAGAAGGCTAGGGCCACAGCTCAGTGCGAAAGGTCCCAGGTGCAATCTAGTACTGCAAACAAAAGTACAAAATAAAAGCAAAAAAACACTACAAACACTTTAAGACCTTTATTATGGCCCTCAGTGCTTTAGTGCCAAGAATCAAAAAGGCCGGTCCAAGTTTAGGAAGGGTGACACTGACTGTCCAACATGACCTATGTTCACTTCTGATTTGATTTAAAATGCCTGAAAAAATCCGTTTCTATTATGACGAACTTGTCAGAAAAAAAGAACGAAGCTGAGATGTGTTATGTTCATGTACTAACTCCCCCCGATGAATGTAATCATTATGTACTGCAAACAAGGTACCGATGAAAATAAATACAGATACACAGATTAGCACTTCCTTGAGAAATCACGTTAGTTCCTGCAATAAACAGCCTAAGGTAACTCTGAATGCGGGCTCTGGTTTTATCACCATGGACAGACCGCAAACAACCCTCACTGTTAAAGGTGCTGGTGACTGTGACGCAGGAGTGAGACTTCTGCAGAAGCCGGAATATCCACAAAGGATGTTTAATGGTCCAAATCATCACTGCTTAACATTAACAGTTCTATGAAATAGACAAATTAAAGTCACTTTAAAGAAGCTGCTAAGATATAAAACCACGGAGGCAACACTGTCACAAGTGATGTCAAAAAAACAAACAAAAAGCAGGTATGGCAAAATACTAACAGAAGTGGTATCAGACTCTTTTTTCCTTTTTCTGTATGTTCCCCTAGTTTTATATAACAGAGCCTTGACAGCCACAACATCTAATTTGACTCTTCAAATTACCCAGTCTTGCACTGAAATATAACAGTGATTCAATCATTTATCATAAATGCCAGTCACTCCCATATTGTTTTAAATATTGGGTAGATAATTAAATCTAAAGCTGAAAAAAATTAAAAATAAAAATAAAGAAAAATTGAATTAGATACTCAAACATGCATTAACGATTAAAATAAGTAATTTTAAAGGAGATTAAAAAAATAAAAATTGGATAAAGAGAAGGAAAAGAGACACTATTTACAGAAGGTTTTATAGTCCAAAACTCTTGCACAGATCAATTTTCCTGTCATTAAAAATATAACTGAGTGTACTTAATGTTAAAATTAAGGTCACAATAAGTCGGCGAGTACTTACCTTTCCCGCTCCATTTGTTAACGCCACTACTGAAGACAGGATGCAGTCGTTAGTTGTTACCAGCTTCTGTGTTGCTGTCGGAAGTTCCTGCTCTAGTGTAGCTTTTTGACTGTAATGCTTAGAAATATCTAGAAAAGCATTAGAATGAAAACTTACTACTATCTATATCCAGTTCTCATACGGATAACTAACCCACTCCTCTTATCTACTCTTACAACTTTATAAATTAAAATTTGACAGAAAGGTTCCAAGTATCAGGACTGTGCAGAGAATCGCTGAGCTCCAAATCCAAGCAGGAAGAGAGAAGGGAGGATTTCAACACAGCCCCGGCGCCAGCAGCCTGGGTCTGATTGGGCCTCCCCTAAGGCCCAAGCCCGTCTCCGGGTTGAGCGCAGGGTCCTGGCCCTGGCCAGGATTTCCAGGCGGCGCCACGTTGGCCGGCCCAGCAGCACTAGGGAAACCGTCCTGTGTGTAGGGCGCAGCCTGTGTGGCGGGCACGGGCACGCGGCACAGACCGGCCGTCCTCATCACGAGGCACCCGAACGGCGATGAGCCAGGTCACCCACCCTGCCAGGGACCAGGGACCGGGAACCAGGCCGCACGCTCCTGTGCTACCCTTCCAGCCCAGCAGAAGCACAGAGCGGGGGCTGGGACACAGGGTTCCGGCAGGAGCAGTAGGGAAGGCGTGCTTTGGAGATTCTCGGTTTCTGAGACACAGGAGTTTGTCCTGGACATAAGGGAGACTGGGGGAATTACTCGTTTACAATGAAGGGGAATCACAGTTTTAAGTAAAAAGGAAAAATATATATATATATATATATAAAATTTGTTTTCAATATAGCTGCCACTGACTTCTGTTTTTCTGGTCTTGGCACTGAAACCAAGGCTTCACACTGAGGCACAACTCCAGCTCTTACCTGACTTTTTATTTTGAGACAGAGTCTTACTAAGTCTCACTAAGTTATCCAGGATGGGTTCAAAGTGGCAATCTTCCTGCCTCAGCCTTCTGAGTGCTGGTATTACAGGTGTGCACCACCACACTCAGTGTACATTCAATGTATTTTTTAAAATAAACAATTATCCACTGTAGACTTATAAAACAGCCAACTGTATAAACACTGATTGAGGATGTGGAGCGCTGTGTATGCTGAATTGCCGGCTCCTGAAGCAGGCATTTGCTGGCTATTTGCCACAGACAGTTTTCTTCAACATTCTACTGGATGTAAACGCAGTGATGACTTGGTTAGTAGGCAGTCTTGGTGGTTTAGCAGGTAATTGAGGTACTTTTGAAAGAGGTATAATACTAAAAACAGCCAGGGATTTAGCTCAGTGGCTTAAGTACCTGCCTGGCAAGCGCGAGGCCGTGAGTTCGATCCCCGGTGTGGTGGGCACGGGCACGCGGCACAGAAACAGAAACAAAAAACAAAGAAACAAAAAACAAACCTAAAAACAATGTTGCTATACTTCTCCTAAATCTTCTTCATTTGATCCAAATATTTCAATTACTTAGGGTGTCCCTCTTTTCTGTTAGCCCATATACCATCATCATGGGTTTTAGTACATATGCGCATCAAATCTTACTCCTCTTTGCCTCCCCTCACTCCTCTCCATTCCGAAATCCCCTTCCTGTCTGCAAAAGACCTACCATCCTGTTTCCTATCATCTTTTTGTTTTCTCTTTATTGATTTTAGATTTCTTATATAAGAGAAAGCACACAATATTTAACCTTGTATCTGCTTTTTCCAGTTAGCATCATGGTTTCAAGGTGTATCCATCTTCCTAAATGACTTAAATTTATCCTTTTTTATGACTTTTACTCCACTGTGTATATATACTACATTTTCTTTATCTAGTCAATCTGTTGATGGACATACAAATAAACTGCTTCCAACACTGAACCAGTGTGAGTTGTGCTCCTATCAACATGGGTATGTATGTGTCACTATAATATAGTGTCTGTAACTCTTTCAGGAAGTCATCTGGTAGAGGAAGAGCTAGGCAGAATAGAAATTCTAGCTTCAGTCTTTTGAGGAATCTCCACACTGATTTCCACAGTGGTTCACTAGCTTACATTCCCACCAAGAATGCAGAAGGGACTTTTTCCACACAACCATGCTGCATTTCTTGTTCTGTGAGTTCTTCATGTACTGACAAAAGTTTTTTCCCATCCTGTAGGTTATTTCTTCCATCTGTGAACTGTGTCCTTAGCTATGCCAAAGCTTTTTAATTTAATATCCCATTTGCTGATTATTGGTGTTACTTGTTGTGCAACTAGGATTCCATTCAGAAAGCCCTTGCCTATGGCCTATGTCTCCAAAAGTTCTACCCAGTTTATTTTCCAGCAGATTAAGTGTGTCTATTTTAATATCTGGGTCTAGTTTGATTTTATTTTAGTACAGGATGAGAGACACAGATCTAGATGCATTCTTCTGCATGTGGATAATCAGTTTTTCCTGCACCACTTGCTAAACAGGCTATCTTTTCTCCAGTGTATTTTTTGGCCCCTTTGTCAAAGATTAGACAGCTGAATGGGTCTGGGACTGTTTCTGCTTCCTCTGCTCTGTTCCACTGATCTGCATGCCTCTTTATGTATCACACTGTTTTTATCACTGTAGCTTTGTAATATAGCTTGAAGTCAGGTATTGCAATGCCTCTTGCTTTGCTCTTGTTGCTCAGAATGCTTGTGCTATTCTGGGTCTCTTCTGGTTCCATACGAATTTTAGGACTGTATTTTTTAGTTTTGTGAAAAATGCCATCAGTATTTGACTGAATTAAATCTATATTATCAGTCTTGGTAATACAGTCATTTTGACAGTATTGGTTCTGCCTACCCAAGGACAGGAAATGTCCTCATTTTCTGATGCCCTCTTCAATCTCTTTTTTCAGAATACTATAGCTTTTGTTAGGTCTTTCACTTCTTGGCAAGGCTAATTCTTAAGTATTTAATATTCTTGAAGCTAGTGTGAATGGGACTGTCTTTCTAATTTCTTTTTCCTTTTTGGGGGGAAGGTACCGGGAATCAAACTCCTGACCTCATGCTTGTCAGGGAGGTGCTGCACCACTAAGCTAAATCCCCGGACCCTAATTTCTTTCTCAGTGGGTTTTGTGTATTTATTTGCATCTTGCTACTTAGCTGAATTTATTAGTTCTAGGAGTTTTTTGGGTCTTCCACATAAAGGATCCCATCATAAGTGAGTAAGGAGTTTGACTTCTTCCTTTCCTATATGTGTCCCTTTTATTTCTTTCTCTTGCCTGATTGCTCCAGCTGAATTTCAAGTGTTGAGCAGGGACAAACCCTGTCTTATTCCTGATTTAGAGGAAAAGCTTTCAGTTTTTGTCCATTGAATGTGATGTTGGCAATGGATTTGTCATAAAGTACTCCTCACAGCAGTACTTTGGTTCACAAACTTAATTCATTCCACAATTCTGGTCATGAACTAAAAGAGTCAATGTAGATAAAGTTAATCTGTTCTGAACCATATATATAATATATATTATATACATATGTATATATGGTGGGTTTTTTTTAAAAACCACAAAAAAACATGAAACACTGGGAATAGCCTGTCAATCAGCCCACCCACCTTCCCTCCTTATTTCCAAATCAGATCAAGCAATTATTCAGGGCAAAGTGGAAAGGGCAGAGGGTTAAAATAAAAGTTCTTAAAACAAAAATTCTTCTGTTAATGTCACTTAGTGCTTTTGTGTTTTTTTGTTGTTTTGTTTTTTACTAACAAACTTTCAATTTATGCCTAAAAAAGAACAGAAACATTTTGTAATGACACATTTTTGGACCTAAAAGTATGATGAAAGCATATTTACTAGCTGGTACAAGTTTATTTTCTAACATAAATGTTAATAATACTTATACAGAAAGTAACAGCAGAATTCTTAGTGTAAGATCACATTTAGAACTGGATCATAATTGTGTCATAGCAACTGTATTTGATGTGTGCTGTTGTGCATCAGTTTTCACAAGAGATACACAGTCTCTAGGAGAGGTGAGAGGCGAGACTTCAACTGCAAACCTACAAACAGGACTCCATAATCTGTTTTTCAACATCTGTCATGTTCCCCCTATTCTTTCTTCATACTATCTTTATTTTTCAAAAAAGAAGTGCACAGAGAGGATAAGGGGGCTTCTGACCTCCCATAGTCTCCATCAGCTCATGCCAAACAGTAACAGTAACATATTTTGCTTTAGACCACTTGGCATCTTCTGGATTTTACATAATGTATGATCAACAGCATCCTCAGAAAACTATGCATTGTTAATAAATTTTAAAAGCAACTAAATAAAATCAAATTTTTAAATATAAATGAAGCATTAGGGATCTTTTCAATAGTTATTGTCCATCATTCTAGCACCTCTTATTTAGAAATTCTGGAGAAACCACTAGCAGAAATAAATCATAATATCCCATTGGAAATTTGAAAGACAAAATAAAAAATCAAAAGCCAAAGAGGCACTTTTGGTTCTAATGGCCTAGTTTTAGGTTAAGTAAAAATCTGGAATGCAGGACTACAGCCAAATCCTATGCTCTCAAACCAAAGGTTGTGCAGGAAAAAAGCATCTGTCCCTTGATTTTTCTACAGACCAGACTAAGTTCTGCAGGGTCAGGACTGACTCCCGTCACAATGCCACCCTGACTACCCAGCCAAACTGTGATTCCTGACACCAGGCCAGCTCCTGAAGCACAGTGACTTTTAATGGTGAACTAAGACAAGCCCGGGAGGACCCACTCTCCCCCAAACGGAACAGCACACTGTAAGACAAAGAATGAATCCTGGCACCACAAGTACGTGCCTGTCTACAGTAGTACACCATGTCTGCCCTCTTTCACATGTTATAAAAGACAGCTTTAAGATTTTAACATTTATTTTCTGTAAAATGAGTCACAAACTGTTAACCAAATGTCCTAATGAACCACTGAGGAACCTGACCTACTTCCAACAGTCCTTCAGCATCACTCCCCCATCTTCTCTTCCCCTAACCAAGTCTCTAAAACAAAAAGAGGGGCAGGCAGAGGAATCTAAAAGCAACACGAAACTGTACCTGCTCAGGACTCAGAATCGCAAGCAAAGAGACACATGAAAGACTTTGAAAGTTTGCCTCTGCCACTTGGCAAACTATATTCTTAGGAGCCCAGAAGCAATTATAAACTGACCAAAGTTTAAAAACAGACATTTCTTAAGGCTATGCTACAACATTTTAAATATCAAAATGCACAAAGTGATGGAAAGTAGTATATTTTTGCTGGGGAACTTTGATTTCCTCAATTCCTTCATGCTTGGGTTCTAATAAACGTTAAGTATTTTGCTAAATGCAGCTGAGTAGCATATCTGGTTTGTTAACATTCACACACCTGCATGCCGTCAGTGTAATGCCTTTCTGGCTAAAGTACATGCACCAGGATTTCTCATCAGTTCTGTTTACCTTCAAAAAGCAGCAGATGGCAAAAGCAGAAGGCAGTAGCTGCGCACTTCCACATAAGCCAAGTGCTACTGGGCCTTTATCTGCATCTACAGTCCTTGCAATATTTGTTTAAATCTCCTTCAGGTAGATCTGAGGGAGGGGAATGAAGGTTCTAAAGCTCACTTACATTCTTTTCCAAGGCTCACCTTTCATGACGTCATGGAAGCCATGCAGAGCAGCACCAACATTTGTTAGAACGCAGCTGTAGTTTGTCTGCAGGAGTCCATCTGGCTGTGTGCCTAGGAAACCAAAATCACAAATCCAAGCATTTTCCTGCCGCCACCTCCTTCTACTTTGAGGAACACAGAGAATGAAGACTGATTATTATATTTTGGAGATAATGGTACTTAAAAACCTCTACAGACACACTGGCATCTAACGGTAATAAACTGAGGCACACCTGACTGATGTGCGTCCCTGTGTCCACTTACATTTTTATGATTAAGAATAAAAACTGATCGCTTCTCAGCCTTTTGGCTAAGATCAAGTAAAGAATCAAAACTGATCTGCTAGGTTGTAACCGCTCTTTCATGATTCTTTTTGAAATGAATGCCTGTGTGATTTTCATCATGCTTATTTTCTTTTTCATTCCCTACACATTAATTTTGCTGAAGAGCACTAAAACATAATTCTTCAAATATTGTGGAGTTCTACTTCTGGTGTATCAGCAAGAGCTCTGTGGGTCTGCTGCCCAGTCAAACTGGTGACAGCTACAAAACAATAAAAAATCAGTTAAAGTTTCCAGAAATAGTTCTAAGGATATGCAACAAACAGAGAAACATTTACACAGGGAAACCTGTGTAAGAGGAAACATCTGTGGTACCTGAACCAAGTCACACTGTCTTCCTCCCTCCCGGCCTTGGGAGATTACAGACCCCACTCTCCGCCAGGCAGAGCCAAGCACACAAGACGCCCTCTCTTCTAACTCCCAGCACAAAGGCTGGACTTCTCTTTCCCAGCTACCTGGTGCGGAAGCTAAGTTCTAGGCAAGTGCAGCCAAGACTGCCCCCAAACATCCTAAGGAGGAAGCTCTACCTTGAACAGGGCATTGCTGAGGATACCAGGCCTGATCACTGTCACTCAGCTCAGAACCAGCCACAGGGACCTGGGGTCACTGCTCTGCCCCTTCCTTCCTAACAGAGGGAGTCACTTATAAGGAGCCAAATCTGATTGGGTCACCTGTTATCAATTTGTGCCTCAAGGAATTCTCAACCCATGACAGCAGTGAGTGGGGCCTAAACCAGCAAGTGATGAGGCAAGGAGACAGGAGAGGAGCAGCCCAACAAAACCACTGTCATCACAGGCAACAGCTTGCGGCCCAAGGCCACGCCCTCTGAGAAACAGCATCAGGGTGTGAAACATGCCACTTTCACCCGCCTGAGGGCCTGAGGGTGTTAGGGTTGCCGTGATACTCCCTGCGTGCATTCCAGGGCTGCAGGAACCAAGTACCACAAATGAGTGCTTTAAAATAACAGAAATTTATTCTCTCTCTGTTTTGGAGACTGGAAGTCAGAATCAAGGTGTTCAGGCCATGCTCCCTCCAAAGGCTTTTGGGGAGAATTCTCTCTGGCCTCTTTCAGCTTCTGCTGGCTCAGGTGTTCTCTGCTGGGAGCAACATAAATATGATCCCTCCTCTGACTTTATATGGCCTTGTCTCTAAATCTCCTCTGCTTATAACAATGCCAGTCATTATATTTCAGGCTCTCCCTAGGTCAGTATCCTCCCATCTTAACTTGATTACATCTGCAGACACCCATGTCCCAATAAGGCCAATGCACAGGTACCAAGGGTTGGAACTTCGTGTGTCTCCTGAGAGACACAATACAACTCACTTCCCAAACTGATCTTCAAATTTAACATAATTCCTATCAGAATCCTAGCAACTTCCCTAGAGAACCTGACAGGTTGATTCTAAAATTCGTATGGAATTACAAGGAACCCTAAATAACCAAAACAATCCTGAAGGACAAAGTAGGAAGACTCACACTCCTTGACCTCAAAACTTACTACAAAGCAACAGTCACCAAAATAGTCTGTTACTGCCACAGGACAGGGGTAGGTAAAGGGACCTGACTAATCATTCAATCCAGGAAACAAGACTAAGAACCCAGGGCCGGGGATTTAGCTCAGTGGCTTAAGCACCTGCCTGGCAAGCGTGAGGTCATGAGTTCGATCCCCAGTACAAAAAAAAAAAAAAAAAAAGACTGAGAACCCAGAAATAAGTTCATTCATATATATATGGTCAACTGTCTCACAACAAATATGCTAAGACCACTTAACAAGGAAAGAATTTTCTCTTCAATAAATGGAGCTGGGACAACCGGATTCTACACAGAAAAGACAAAACTGGGCCCTTAAACGTTGCACTGCATGCAAGAATTAACTCCAAATGGATCAAAGACTAAAAGTAAAAGCTAAAACTATAAACTCTTAGAAGATTTTATATGCTCAAATTTGACAATGAACTCTTAAATATAACACCGAAAGTATGAGCAACCAAAGAAAAAGCTTGATTTCACCAAAAGTAAAAATTTTCATGCTTCAAAAGATACTATCAGGCCAGGAATGGTGGTGCATGCCTACAATCCCAGCACTCAGGAGGCTGAGGCAGGAGAATCACTGCAAGTTTGAGACCAGCCTGCTGGGCTACAAAGCTAGCCTGAACTGCACAGCAAGAACCTGTCTCAAAAAGACA